>OMLC01042069.1:0-32897 GCA_900302585.1 Regalecus glesne
CCTGGCTGCTAAAATGTTGTGCATGTTTGGGACAACCTACCTTTGTGAACATTTTCTCAGTAATGAATATCAATAAAACAAAAATGGTTCAAGGCTCACACACAAGCCTTAAATGACATTCTGAAAGTGACAGCTATTCAGGACATGACACCTGATGTTGATGCACTTGTACAGGCCAAAAGATGCCAAGTTTCAGGAACAAAAACAAGTCCAGACTAGACTAACGTCTTTAAAATGCTACCTTGCATTTTGAATTTGCAGATACTGTTTCCATTAAAAGAAAACAGCTCTGTGAAAATGAATACTTACTGTGGTGATTTAAAAAAATGTGCAATGTAATGTTAGTCTTTCTTTATAAGTCTCATGTAATCGTAAAGTTCATTACTATAATTTTCAACACCAGTTACTTGTTAAAGTTTGTGCAATTTTGTGTAATGTTTTGTAAAAGTTTTGTTCAATACATTCTACGTTAAATTTCATAACGTTATTGTGCTTCTTTACACCAAAACAAACGTGATATTTTGGTTATTTATAGCTAAGTATGTTATAATTTTAATGGTCCGGCCCACGACGTCTACCTAGGGGTCATATGCGGCCTGCGATGTGAAATGGGTTTGACACCCCTGATATAATGGCTCTAACGTTAACCTTGACAAGTCCCTGGTTTTAGACAGTTGTTGAAACTAGGCACGTAGTGGTTTAGACATTTTAGTCCACTGACGAAAGAGAAATCAAGAAGAAACGTCGTCTGCCACGGCGCGGACCAAAATGTGCCTCCGGTGATACAATTCAGATCGTCCACCAAAAAAACACACACAAACAGCGTGACTATACAGCCATGAGCAAGTAGGTCCTGAATTTCCACTCGAGTAGCCCAAACGTAAAATGAAACAAAATCCCAAATGCCGCAGGTAAAAGACGTGAAGTGTGTTAGGCTATATGAATAAATGCTGCATCTCAGGGCTAAGTGCATTAGTCAATGTTGAGTGGAAAAAATAGCCTAGCCCGTTAGGTGACGTTAGCCTAAACGAACAAGGGCTCTGGACGAGCCAAAACATGAGGCCCCCAAGTGGGGGCAGTTAAGCAGCGGCGACTTGCCCAAACGGCTCAGCCGTAGCCACCTGGCCCATCCCAAAACGGGCCAGGAAAGAGTGAAGACAGCGGCCCTACCATGTCAGGTTTGGAAACTCCTTCAAAAATGCCTCCGCAGCACCAGTGGACTCAAATGAACGCGAGCCCCCGGACATCAACTCGATTCTCAGAATGGCAGGATAGCGTACACTGTATGACAACCCCACCAGCTGCAGTTGTCGTTTGATCAGGTTGAACGCCATGACTTTCCTGTGTAGTGTAGGAGAGCGGTTAGGAAAAATGAAGATTCACGAACTGCCAACTGCCGGAGCTCCTTCTTCAAACGCGAAGCTGAGAGAATCTGGGTGACGTCTCTAACCCGGAGTAGCTTGACCATGAATGCCCTTGGTTTCTCTCGATCCGGTGACAT
The DNA here is from genome assembly GCA_900302585.1 of Regalecus glesne. Classification (NCBI taxonomy): domain Eukaryota; kingdom Metazoa; phylum Chordata; class Actinopteri; order Lampriformes; family Regalecidae; genus Regalecus; species Regalecus glesne. The sequence goes on from OMLC01042069.1 coordinate 1,502, forward strand.
CCTCACCAGGTTGCGGGGGGCTCTTTTGATCTCCCACTTGGCGTCAGGCAAACCCAGAATCCTGGAGCTGGTTCCTTTAGGAAAGCGATGGTGTCTCCTCCCTCTGGGAAACCGGCAATCCTCAAGTTATTGTGTCTCTGACAATTCTTGTAGTCATCTAGCTTAGCTTCCAGACGCATGATTTCCACCGCGTGTTTCTTCTTGTTCTCCATCACATCTTTTTGTAGATCCACAATGGCTGCACCATGATTCGTTGTTATAGCATCAAGTTCAGCCACCCAGTCATTTGTGCTTTGCAGGTTTTGGTTGAGCTGATCGATGAGGGCATCCACTTTAGTCATTGTGGTGTTGATCTAGTCCCGGAGTGAAGACAGAATGCCTTCCATTGCTAATAATCCTAATATGGTGCAAACCATATTAGGGGCTGCGTGGCATCGGCTAGCCCTGTGGGCGCTGTGCTAGCATGAAACTCAGCAACGTTAGCTTCCGTGGAGTTCATCGTGGTGACGCTAGCTTGCATTCTTCTCTCTCCTTCTCGTTTTCTCCATCATTTTTGAATTATGATGTAGTGTGGATCACAAAAGTTTAGCAGTGGTTATTTGCTAAGGGAATCCGATAGATTAATAATAATGTTCAAAATTACAGAGAGGCTGAGCAGACGTGACTGGTCAGTTGTCTGCCATAACCGGAAGTCTTTCTCTGCATTTTTGACGCAAACTATTGTATAAGAGCAGTGAGCTGCCAACATACGGCACTCCGGGAGCAGTTAGGGGAACAGCGTCTTGCTCAAGGACACCTTGACATGCTATATGCAGGACCGGGGATCGATCCTGCAACCTTCCGATTGCCAGACGGTGAATGATGCTAAATATGGAGCTGCCAGGCAAGAAAAAAAGATTAAGACCAAAGAGGAGGTTTAAGGATATGGTGAGGCAGGCCATGCAGGTGGCTGGTGTGTCAGAGGAAGATGTAGAGGACAGAAATAGATGGAGATTGAACATCCACATAACCTGATGCAACTATTTTGACTTTGTTGACTACCTTGATTATTGAACCTGAAGATATGTTTTTCACTAGGAAGATCTCTTTAGATGAACAAGTTCATTGTAGTGACACTGAGCGAGAATACAATGGAAAAGACACTCTTTGTTATGTGAATATTATGCTTATCTCACCTGAAAAGCAAGTTCCATCAGAACGATCCCCCCTGGCAGCGCCCTCTGGAGGTGGTATGCTGTAGTGCCAGAGCCTGTTGTTTGCTAAGAAGTTAAGACATTCTTTTAAAGGGATCAACTCAGCAACAGATGCCTGTTAGTGTGTGTGTGTGTGTGTGTGTGCTTATGTGGATGTGTATTCATGCAGAGAGGGGGAGTGCTTTTTATGTAAGTGAACCACTGCATCCTGCCTTGCTGCTCGTTTTTGAAGAAAGGGCTAACCTTAGGGCTATCCTCACTCTTCTGCTTGACATAGGAGAAGGACATCCGTCCTTCTGAGGACATGGAGCTCAGCATGGCAGCACGAACCCGAGCGATGCTGTGGGAAAGTGGGGTACAGAGGTCAGACTGGCTGGGTCTGGACAAATCTGCAGAGTCAGGCACCCCTGGGGGGTGAAGTGGGGAGGGTCAGCCATACTGGCTAATTCTCACATACACTGCTGAGTGAATCATGCAATCCTAGGCTAGTGATCGACACAGAGGCTGAACAGGCATCTGCCTCACATCTGCAATGGTTACATCAGCCACAGGGTAATAATGCTCTGAGATCAGAGGCCAGGAGGGGATCACAACACATCTGATGACTACTGAATGAATACTGCTCCCAAAGAAGGGAAAAAAGAGATGTACTGAAGACCCAAGGGAAGTGGATAAGAGAGAGCGGGAGACTGAAAAACGGAGTGGAGAGAGAGAGAGTGAGAGAGAGAGAGAGAGAAATAAATAAGAGAAGAATATAAGCAGAAGTGTATGACTAAAATTAAGAATTTTGTATAAAACAGGACAGGCAAGGGAAGAAAGATGCTGTTTTTTAACCGAACACATACTATCCCTTTACTGATCAATGGATAAGATAACTGACACTGTACTGTATGCGTGAAACAACACACAAACACACATTAGGGGTGTGATTGTAAATACACAAAACAGGATGAATCAAGATGTTTAGCAAAACAGTGAAATGTGAGCTCATCATTTCATATATTACTACTAAAAGAATTTGTTTATAAATGTTTACCTGCAAAATATTTTGTCAGTGTGTTGGCGTGATTTTACTTGACACTTAACTGTCACGTGCTGGTTGTGAAATTATCTATTGTCATGCAAAAAAAAGGTGGTCAGTCCTTTCCCATTAGGCAGCTCTGTTTTGTATGCATAAGGGCTAACCTGCGGGTGGGGGACTGAGGCCGGACTTGGACCAGAATGAAGCCCATGCTCTGAAGGTACTGGACATACTGCTGGAGGAAGGTGTTAGAGATTTCTAGGAGCCAGGGCTCTTCTTTCAGGCGGCCGGGCAAAATGTCAGCCGAGTCAGCGCTGTGGCTGCGGTCCCGCCCAGAAGCTGTGGAATCACTGGAGCGGTGCCGCTTCTGTCAGGAACAGAGGACCCAGAGATATATCTAAGCATATACAGTGCAGGTACACAAATTAATCCATACTCATATACACAAGTAAGATTTGTACAGGGGATCTTATTTTGAAAGGTATTATGTAGGATTATGTCTTCCCCAAAAGCTGTAAATGCTTCATTGTTAATCTAGTTTACAGATTTTTGTTGTTACAATTCCGTTTTTTATTTTATTTTCAAACACAGTGCAAAAAACAATTACACTCTAGGTATTTAAAAAAATACCATAATGCATTGTTGCAACTACACCCTTACACATTACATTATCACACAACACAAAAACATAAAACAAACCAAAAACAACATTACCTCACAGCAGCCCTCCCCCATCCAACACACAACATGATTGATACACAGTACCTTAGGTCAATTATTATTACAACTTATTTTCTATTGATCCTCACGTTTAATGTGGGGATCAATAGAACTTCGGGAGAACTTGGTAAGGGCAGCTTCAGCCACTCTACCATAGTTCTGATCACTTGAGCCCAAAAAGAAGTGACCAGTGGACAGTCCCAAATGAGATGTAGAAAAATACCCATAGAGTTTTTATATTTTCAGCATTCATTAATTTGAATTAGACCAAGTCTCTTAAGCCTAATGGGGGTCCAGTAGTATTTATGAATGATTTTGTAATGTATAAATTTGGCATCCCTGGAAAGATCCCTTGATTGCTCAAATATAGGATTAACTGGTAGGACATTTGGTAGTTTTTTAGACAAAACATCTATATATCAAAATGGAAAGGTCAGAGACTTCTCTATTGCCAACCACCCTAAATTTGAATTGCTCTGTGTCCAGTGTTTACACAATCTGAACACATCAAAGGAGATATTATATTAACAACTCTATATTTGGCAACGCCATTCCACCTCTTCCCCTTGTAGTGAACAGTTTATTCAAACTGATCCTTCCCATCCAACAAATACTCTCTGAGTATTTGTGGGATGTACTATCTGCCTGATCAGTGAATCAGGCTAACTTTGCTTTTCAAGGTCAATTTCATATCTTTTTGATGTTTCTCTGGGCTAAATTTGATTTTAATAGGGTGCCTCAAAGACTCGCAGAAAGAAAGCTTTACCTTCAGTGGGGGCTGGATGACGTATTCTTCTTGGATTTGCTTGCGGAAGATGGGGTCAAAGAGAAGAGGGGTGGCACAATAGTGCACCAGTCTAGAGCACTGCTTCAGGGTGTCCAAGTCTGCCACCTGTAAACACATGTAAAAAACTTAATTTACCTTCCCTAAGGGAGAATTTCTCCACAGAGATGAGAAGTATTTTAATTCAAGGCCAAATATAAACAGACAGCCATTTCACTGGCAAACATAGCATTATTTGAGTAGTGCAGATGTACAAAAAGGATCGTTGCAGTATCAAACAGCATAATTTGACCTGTCTAGGTTGCCTGTTGTATTTTTCCTATTTTTTCTGTATTTCTGTACTAAAGGTCAATTGTTCCTTAGTAGGCATGACTATATACCTATATCAAAGTAAATGTTTGACAAGCAAGACAAAACTTTACACTCTAAAGTTTTAGTATGGTTTTACAGGGAATTTTTTGACATATTAAATGATGGTTGAGAATAAATTTGGTACTAAGGAATATTTTTTAAGCACATTTTTTAAAAGTTGATTTGTCTTTCAGTTTCCCTGTAGTGCTTGTTAACTGAACCCCAAATTACTCCCTGGGCAGTGCACTTGCACACTGCCCTAATACAATAGGATAGGTTAAATATGGATTCTGAAATCGATTCCCTTATCAGTCCCACAAGGGAAATTTGGATTTCTTTGCATTTTAACCCATCCTATTGTATAGGAGCAGTGAGCTGCCAACATATGACGCTCGGGGCGCAATTAGGGGTTCAGTGTCTTGCTCAAGGACACCTTGACATGCTGGCCTCAGTAAATTTCACTGTGAGAGTACAATGACTAAATAAATCGGCTTTCCTTTCCTTTCCTAAATGGTATTAGTATTCTACATTGAAATAGAGAGACACTGGTTGCTGCAGACACAGGGAACAGATTTTATGAAAACTGAAACTTGAATCTCAAAACATTGGTTAATATTGTTGCATGTTTCTAGTGTAATTCGCTAAATTGAAAAACATAAATATATCCCTTTTAACTTCTATCCAAATGTAACACATGATGCTTTTAAAAAGAGGCATTACCTCTAATGTGTAGAGCTGCGTGAACAGCAGAAATAACTTTGAGGGAACGAAACGGGCACGCCAACATGGCTTTGCTTCATACCTGCCTGAATGCCAGTGTCAAAGACTACATCATAGATCACAAAAAAGAGGTGAATCAGTCCAACTGGATCAGAACTTTATTTGGAAATGTTTCATCACTCACCAGGTGACTGTTTCAGTCCGAGCTGAAAACAAATACCCCCCCCTTATAAACAGTACATTGATACCACAAAACAATAGGCTGGGTTCATATGCAAGTTGGGTGATCAACTGCACATTCAGTGGCAATGAGCATCATTCACAAAGGATTGGGGAATAATTGCAATCACAGCGTTGTAAGATGACAGATTTACTCTCAAGCCACCACCTTTATTCGCTGTGGGTTCCCTCTTGACACAAATGGCCACCTTTCAAACTAGCATTCCTCCTTTTTCAAGGATGTGAACATCATCATGCTTGAATGAGTGGCTACTAGCCTGTAGATGGGTGTAGACCACAGAGTCCTGGTCTGACGTGTTGGCTCTCCTGTGTTGTGCGATCCTCTTGGCCAGTGTCTGTTTGGTCTCCCCGATGTACAAGTCACTTCTGTCCTCCTGGCATTTAACAGCGTACACTACAATACTCTGTTTGTGCCGGGGGACCCGAGGACTGCAGTGACTTGTAAATCGGGGAGACCAAACAGACGCTAGCTAAAAGGATGGCGCAGCACAGGAGAGCCAACACATCCGGCCAGGACTCTGCGGTCTACACCCATCTACAGGCTAGTGGCCACTCATTCAAGCATGATGATGTTCACATCCTTGATAGGGCGGAATGCTGGTTTAAAAGGGGGTGAAGGAGGCCATTTATGCTAAGAGGGAACGACCGTCTTAGAATAGGGGTGGTGGCCTAAGAGTACATCTGTTGGTGTCTTACAATACCGTAATTGCAAATATTCCCCAATCCTTTGTGAATGGTGCTCATTGCCACTGAATGAGCAGTTGATCACCCAACTTGCATATGAACCCAGCCTATTGTTGTGTGGTAACAATGTACTGTTTATAAGGGGGGGGGTTGTTTTCAGCTCAGACTGAAGAAGTCACCTGGTGAGTGACGAAACGTTTCCAAATAAACTTCTGATCCAGTTGAATTGATCAACCTCTTTTTTGTGATTTCCATACCTGGATTATTGAGCATGCATCAAGACACTACATCATAGAGTAATTGGTCTGGATACTTCCCACTTTGGAATAAATCAAGTCTACCAACAACAAAGGAATTAGGAATTAGGAATCTTATGAGTGGCAGTATCTATCAGAGAGAAACCTTTTCGTCCAAGGAGTCACAAGCATTTGCACTGATATGCAAATGTAACAGTGATGGTGTGATGATGTGTTGGGATACAGATGAATTGCCTCAGCGGATCATGATGGGAGAGCATATCTTTGTGTGTCCACTCTATCCTATTTATGTGCTAAAAGCCAGAGCATTTGTGTGTTTGTGATTGTTAAATGTATGCATGCATGCTTTAGTGTGGATGCAAGGATGTGTCTGCATGTGTTTGGATGAGCCAAAAGAAAAAAATGCAGGGCTTTTGATCGGTCTCTGTGCAGTGTGTTCAGAAGGGCAACTGGAAATGATACTTACAGAGATGGGCATGTTAGACTGGGCTGACCTCTGCTGCCAGGTGACAAACAAGTTTTCAATCTTCATCTGTCTCTCCATCTCTGTTGGAACAGATAAATCCACAAAGAATGATGAGCTGCAGGGACACGAAAAGTGGGAACAAGCCATCATAAACCAGATAGCTTGTTCTGATTCAGAGTAACTAAAGGTGTAGTGCTGTGTGACACCAACAGTGGCTCTGTACTAATATGGTATCATTGGATTCCAATTGAATTCCCTTATCAGTCCCACAAGGGAAATTTTGGAATTCTCTACATTTTAAACCATCCTATTGTATAGGAGCAGTGAGCTGCCACTGTATGGCACTCAGGGGGCAGTAAGCAGTCCCTCTAATAGACTCGTTCTTAATCCGATCCATCTTCATCACACCCAAATGCAAATCTTAGTGTCTTCAACTCTGCCACCTCCAACTCTACCTCCTGTGTTTTTGTTTGTGCTACTGTCTCCAAATCATACAACATAGATGGTCTCATTACCATCTTGTAAATCTTACCTTTCACTTTTCCTTGTACCCTTACATCACAAAGCACCCTTGACACTCTTCTCCACCCAGTCCAGCCCGCCTGAGCTCTTTTTCACCTTTCGTCTGCACTCCCTGAGTTTGAACAGTTGAGCCCAACCATTTAAATGCATCCACCCTCCTCACTCCCCTCTCGTTCCCTGCAAATGTATGTCTTGCTGCCACTTACTTGAATTCCTCTTCTCTCTGATGCATACCTCCATATCTCCAGACCAACTCAACCTATTCCCTGCTCTCACTACAGAACACAATGTCATCTGTAAACATTATAGTCCACGGAGACTCCTGCCTGATCTCATCTTTAAACCTGTCCATCACCATTGCAAACAAGAAAGGGCTCAGAGCTGATCCTTGATGTATCCCCTCCTCCATCTTGAATCCATCCATCATTCCTACCGCACACCTCACCACTGTCACCTTGCCCTCAAACATATCCTTTACCACTCTTACATATTAGTATACCACCACCGACAACCTCATACAGTACTACACCTCCTCTATCGGCACCCTGTCATATGCACCCTTGGCACCCTGTCAAGATCCAAAAAGAGAATAATTAATAATAAAAAATAAATAATTCCCTCTAACCTTCTCTATATTTCTCCTCAACATTCTCAAAGCAAAAATTGCATCTGTGCTGCTCTTTAATGTCATGAAGTTACACTGCTGCTCACCAATTATTACCTCTCCTCTTACCCTAGCTTCCACTACTCTCCCACATCCTCATGGTGTGGCTAATAAATTTTATACCTCTGTACTTGCTGCAGCTCTGCACATTACCCTCATTCTTGAAATTTAGGACTACTATGCTCTTCTCCACTCCACAGCTATCCTCTTAATTAGCAAGACTACATTAAATAATCTAGAAAAGAACTCTACTGCGATCTCTACTAAATACCTCTATGCCTTCACGTAGGGGCGGCATAGCTCAGTGGGTAGAGCGGTCGTCTGGCAATCGGAAGGTTGTAGGATTGATTCTCGGCCCTGCATATAGCATGTCAAGGTGTCCTTGAACAAGACACTGAACCCCTACCTGTTCACTGGATTGTACTTCGCTCTGGATAAGAGCATCTGCTAAATACGTTTGATGATGTGATGACATGTATGTAATCTGGGCAAACTACCTTTCCTCTCACTGTTCTCATCATAGCTGCCCTCACTTCCTCCATGTGAGTCCACTTCACTTCCTGATTTACTATCTCCACATCATCAAACCTCTCTCTCTCATTTTTTTTTCATTCATCGGCCCCTCAAAGTATTCCTTTCACCTTTTCAATAGAATCTCCTCATTTGTCAGGACATTTCCATTTCAATCCTTTATTGCCCTAACCTGTTACATACCCTCCCGAGCTTGGTCCTTTTGCTTAGTTAATCAGTGCAAGTCCTTTTGTCCATCCACAGTCTCTAACCTCTTTTACAACTCACCATACACCTTTTCCTTTGCCACCTCTCTCTCATTACTCCATGCTGCTACTTCTTGTACTCTAATTTTGTTTCTTAACCTCTCTGGCAAGCCCACTTCATCTTTGCCAACTTCTTCCTCTGTATAGTCTTCTGTAATTTGTCATTCCAACACCAAGTCTCCTTGTATTCCTTCCTCTGTCCAGCTGACATATGAAGTACCTTCTTAGCTGTGTCCCTTACTATTTCTGTAGTGGATGCCTAGCCATCCAGCAACTATTCTCTACCACTCAGTGTCTGTCTTAACTCCTTCCTAAACGCCACACAACAGTCTGCTTTCTTCAACGTCCACCATTGAATCTTTAGCTCTACCTTCACTCTCCTCCTCTTTTTGATTTCCAGCCATCCTACAGATCAACATCTGATGCTACCTAGCAATGTCCTCACTCATCACAACCTTGCAGTCTCTAATCATTTTCAGATTGGGCCTTCTGCATCAGAGTCCACCTATATGCACTTTCCTCCACTCATTCATCACCCTGTGTTCCTCCTTCTTCTTGAAATAAGTATTTACCATAGCCATTTTCTTCCTCTCAAAATCCACCATCATCTCTCCCTTGACATTCCGCTCTTTTATACCATGCATACCCATCACCTTTTCATTACCTCTGTCCCCCTCCCAACATGCCCATTGAAGCCTGCTCCAATCACCGCTTGCTCCTCCTTGGGTACACTCTCCACCACTTTGCTCAAGAATTCTTTTTTCTCCTCCATCTTACATCCAACGTATATGTGCTGATAACATTATCATCATAAATTTGATCTCCAGCTTCATCCTAATCAATCTGTCTTGTCACTCTCTTCACCTTCAACACACATACTCTTCCTTCAGGATATTCATCAGATATTAATCGGATAATCAACTGCACATTCAGTGGCAATGAGCACCATTCACAATTAATAATCATTGCCACTGAATTTGCAGTTGATTACCCAAATTAACCCAGCCTATTGTTGTGTGGTATCGATGTACTGTTCGTAAGGGGGGGGTGCTTTCAGTCAGCTCAGACTGAAGATATCAGCTGTTTGAGTGACAAAACGTTTCTGAATAAACTTCTGATCTAGTTGAACCGATTCACCTCTTTTTGTGATTCCCATACCTGGATTATTGAGCACTCATCAACACTTTAAGGCTGTATGTTCATTTTAAGGCATTACAAATCCGATTTGTTACATTTTAGGCAGTTCTTTAAAAAAACACGTTAATTTTGAAAGTCCCTTCTCCCAGAATCACAGGTAGTGCTTGGTTTAAGAAAAGAAGGAGGAAGACATCTTGCTGTATTCTCAATAATTTACTGAGTGGTGTGGTTACCCTAACTGGGCGTTTGATAAAGCCAGGAAGCCTTCAAAACAAGTGCAGACCGGTAGTGATTCCATATGTGGCGGGAGTTTTGGAACAGTTGAGACGTTTATTTTCAAGTTGCTCAGTTGCTTTCAAACCCCTGTACACACTGCGTCAAAAGTTGGTCCACCCCAAGGATCGGGTCCCCCGGCACAAACAGAGTAATGTAGTGTATAATGTTAAATACCAGGAGGACTGCAGTGATTTGTAAATCGGGGAGACCAAAATAGACGCTGGCCAAGAGGATGGCGCAGCATAAGAGAATCAACATGTCAGGCCAGGACTCTATGATCTACGCCAATCTACAGGCTAGTGGCCACTCATTCAAGATGATGATGTTCACCTCCTTGATAGGGAGATACGCTGGTTTGAAAGGGGGGTGAAAGACGCCATTTATGTAAAGAGGGAATGACCATAGTTGAACAGTTGATTACCCAACTTGCATATGAACCCAGCCTATAGTTGTGTAGTATCAACTTATTATTTATGGGGGGGATTTGCAGTCAGCTCAAACTAAAGATGTCACCTGTTTGAGTGATGAAACGTTTCCAAATAAAATTCTGATCCAGTAGAACTGATTCACCTCTTTTTGTGATGAAGGAAGATGTAACGGCACATGTTAGTCCATCTTCAGTTCTTACATTTTAATCTTTGTACAAACACTGAGGAGGCAATGCTATGAGCTCATGTATTTTTATTGCATAGATAAGTTAATGTTGAAAGAATATTCAATGGAGTATTGGCCACTTTGATGTTATTGAATTTCTTTTTATTGCATTTTTTTCTATATGTCCATATCCATGTGCATGTGCAACTGAGGAAGCTACGGTAAATGATCAGCCTTACTACATGACTGTCAATTTTTGGAGTAGAGTTTATCTAACTGTTGAGCTGCAGTATAGGGCACTTTAGTGGGAATATCATCAGCAAACACTGATAATGTAATGGTGACGGTAGCTATGGGAGGTGAGCACATAGCACGATAATGTTGCTTTATGAATGAAGAGTGTCATAATTGTGGGAAAAAGGGGCATGTGAGGAAAATGTCACCCTCCTGTCTGACAATTTGTGCTGACCAGCTGGTCCCGATTTTCATATATATCTTCAACAGATCACAAGAGCTGTTCGAAGCCCCTCCTAATTTCAGAACTCCACTATCATACCACCCCCCTCCCCTCAAAAACAAAAACTCCCCAAGTATCACATTATTAAATGACTAAAGGTGGTGTAGGGGGTTAAGGCGATGTTGAGTGCATCTCTGCATCATGCAGTTGGGTGTTCGAATCCCAGGTGTGCTGTTTCCAACCACAGCCACAATTCAGTAGTTAGTGGGGCATAATTGGCTAAGCCTCACATAGTTATAGGGGTTAGGTTGGATAAAATATTCTAAGTTCACCAGTGTTCCCCTCTGGGTTTTCCAGGCACTCTTAGTTAAGTGAACGGAAAGTACTCTCACTTCGTTCTCTTCCAAGCATTGTGCTTTCCCCACGTGATCTTGATGCGTAAAATTGCGAGGGCTAGTTGTCACATGACTTGGAGGAAACATGCTACGGCTTCCTCCTTCATGTTGACGCTCTAGATGCGACTGACCCAGCAATAGGCAACTTGGGGAATCAGGTGGGAAAAAGCGGATACAATTATAACAATAAAAGGACTACAGGCCCACTGCCCTAATATCTGTGGTTAAGAAATCTATTGAGACAGCTATTGGCCCACATAAAGGAAATCACAGGTCCCTTGCAGTTGGCTTACATAGCAAATAGATTGTGAAACCAGAAATCCTTTCTTTCTGACCATTCTCATCCTCTGGCTTCTGTGAATGATGACCTAGAGTGGCAGCCCTGCTTTGCTTATCTGGCAGACAAGTTCTCAAAACTAAGTGAGCTTAACCTCACTTGTCAAACCTTGTCAAATTCAAGGTGAAGACACACATGGCCTGTGGAGGATGAAATATGTGTGCAGGAATTTGGCTCCTAATCATATGTAAGCAAGTTAAAATGGCTAATATGACCTTGACCTCACAACTCTCTTCCAAAACAAATTTGGCCTGTTGGCTGACAGATTCATTAAAAGAAGTCAATTGAATGTTATCAGACCTCTCCTTTCAGCAGCCTTAACTTCCAGGAGTTGAGATCCATGCCGAGCCACAACATCAGCTCCATCCTGTGCGCCGGCAAGGGGGCGGACGGCATTCATATCCCTCAGAGCCTCATCAAAGGGCAACAACTCTGAGGGGAAATGCAGGGGGGCCAGGCTGCGCACAGAGCTGCACAATTTCCCCAGATCTTTACTAGGCACTGGAGGAATAGGGCTCCGCAGCAGGCCATCAGGCTCCATGGTGGAGTTGAGGAATGGGTTGGGCTCCTGTTGATATAGACAGACACACAGAGCAGAAAGAGAGTCAGGGAGCGAGAGAGGGCGAGATAAAGAGAGGGAGAGAGAGAGAAAGAGAAGGAAAGATAAAGAGAGAGAGGGAGAAAGAGCGTGATAAATTGATTTGATTTCTAGAATAGCCCCTTTTTTGCATCAAATTAAAACAATTTCCACATTCCAATACATTGAGAGGGAGAGAGAGAGAAAGCGAAAGAGAGAGAATCCGTAGCAGTCCATGAAAGTTTCTTAGCTGTTCCAGCTCATGTTTGCTGAAGTGCAAAAGCTTAGACTAATTAACATGAACCAAATTAGAGGAAGAAAGATAAAGGGATTAAAGCAAAAAGCCATGAGGATGCAGTTAGTTCATTGAAGGAATACCCTGGACCCAAAGGGAAAAATGTTAGTAAACATCTTATTAACAGACGTATGACAAGTTAGAGCACGTGTTCACCTCATTTATACAATTTCAAAGACAATGAGTCCCATTTCACGACAGCAGATTTTATGTTATAAACAAAAAGCCTTTGGGGTAGAACCTGCATCATTGCAAATATACCTACACTTATGGTCAGAAAGATCTTCTATACATGTATCCAATTTGCTTGTGGGAATTACAAAACGGAGTTATCGATTCATATCAGTGACATGTAAGCGTAGAAAAGGAAAGGGGAAACACAATTTACCACAGGATAAAAAAGGTAATACTCATTACCACTGAATGTGCAGTAAATGGCCAACTTGCATATGAAACCATCATTTGTTTTGGTTGGCATGCAACAGTATTGTAACGGTGGGGATACCTGCAGTCAGCTCAGACTGAAGATGTCAACTGTACGAGTGATCAAAAGTTCTCAATAAAAGTTCTCGTCCAGATGAAGGGATTCACCTGTTCTTTATTCCCTTACCTGGATTATTGAGCATGTATAAAGACATATTGAAAATGATTTATTTTTGAAATGGCAACACACTTCAAGTGTTGAGGAGTGGTACTTAGAACAGCTGACATAAAAAAATAGGAGGGCGTGACAGATTGTTTTTAGATGAATGTTGTGGGAAGGACTAAACAAAACTTTCTCCTGGCATGGCAGAAATGCATTCATCTGCCCTACATACTGTTTTTGCTAACTTTTGAAAAGTTATCAAAGCAATTCAGCTTAATGTCTGCTGGGCAGAATTGTAGCAGAGGGAAGGATGATGACCCAGATGCCCCAGTAGCCTGGAGGCTGGGGGGTCAAATCGGGCACTGGTGCCTGCTCTGCTCCTCATCACAACCATGACAGATGACACTCTGTGAGGGCAAATTTTCTGCTGCTCTGGCTCTGCCTCCTGTCATATTTCATTAGTTAAAGGGTGATTAAGAGTGGGGCCATTGAAGAGAAAAGATAAGTTTGTTCATTTCATATCTTTCAATTCATTTCCTAATTAGTTGTCAAGGAAAGGCTAAAAATCATTTGACATTATTCACTGAAAAGTATGAAATGTCTACAGTAAATACCTGTTCTAGCCTGTTGTAAATAAAATGTAAATTATCTAATGATCACACTAGCAGTGCAACACCATGGATAGCATTGCTGAAAGGCAGAGTAAATACAAATAGAGTTTTATAGTTCCCTTATCCAAGCCAAAATCCTAAAATCCTAGAAATTTCTGCCATACACATTTGATACAAAAAAACCACCAGCTATTATAGTCCAAACTGCTTGGCTTGAAGAGAGGAGAAGGAAATAGTAGAAGCAGATGAATACAGAGGACAGACCAAGACATGAAGAGAGGGATGGAAAAGAAAGGAAAGGAAAGAGATGGGACGGCTTACTGTTTCATTTCGAAGGCAGACAGAGAAGTGTTTCCCTGCTCAATGGCCCCCACCCTGAGGTTTAATTCTTTTGTGCCTTTTGGTTTTCTGTTTGTCTGTTAACGACTTTACAGAAAAGCGGTTGTAGCAAACGGCATGCAAAATCATTAGTTTCGAAGTAACTGATCGGGGTCAGAAAAAAAAGATCAAAATATTCCTTTGGCTACAATTTTGGCAAAATGGTTCAATTTACTTCAAATTGATGCCACAATGTTCTAAGATACAACTTTCTTGTACACAAGTTAGACCTGGAAATTAATAGTAAAGATATGTGCGTGAAGGCTTTTGAGATGTGGTTGTATCAAAGAAAGTTAAAAGTTCCATATACAGCTCTTGTGACAGGTGATGAAATACTAAAATGGGTAAAAGAAAACGATGGATCATTTGAAAATACTATATTGAAGAGGAAAATGTGATAAGATAAAGAGAAGACATTGACAGAGGGAAAGGTCAGAGGAAGAAGATAGCGGAGATGACCAAGCAGAACATGGATGACAGACATTAAGGAGTGGACAAGAGGCAACATTGGGGAATATGTCAGGAGGGCAGCTGATCAAGAACACTGGAGAGACTTGGCCGCAAACATATCTTAACTTTTTCTTTTGGCGTTTTTTCATAACTGACTCCTACCCTTTGTAAATATTTTGTCAAGTACTCAATCGTCACCTAATAGTATACTATTGTAGGATACACTCTCCTGACATCCAAAGAAAGTATCACATTTTATTATCCTATAGCCTCCAGCAAATGCCAAAACATTTTCCCTACTGCTCATGCATCATCCCCTCTCTGCCCAAATTCCCATCCAATTCTAGCCACATCCCACCTTCCTGCAAATCCAAACATGTAATATATGTATGACTGTTTAACCACACATACATACAGGTTTACATGTATGTATGGTTATTCATTTGCTACATTGCCAAATTATCTTAAGTGATCATTATTACATGGGACTTTGGGACCTTATATGTCTTTCAGTAAACTGAAATGGATTGAAGACTGCCACAAGTTACTTTGAAACCTTGATAATTAATACATTGTTTTTGTTTGATTAACCTGATTAAAATTCCCTTGTTTTTCAAATCCTGTATATGATGTTTCTGATTTAATGCGCTTGTGGTGAAGCTGTTAACTGAGCCAACTTTTTTTACTTTCTATTTACTGATAGCTACTAATCACTATTTGCATTTAACTGTGATACACAGGATTGGCCTGTATGGCAATCCAACACTCCGCCACCACCACTATAATAGCACTATGAAATGCTGAAAAGCCTTTAAAAAAAGACAATTACAGTTTGAGAAACCCTAAAACATGTAAGAAATGTTAAAACTCCTGTTTACGCCGGTCCCCTTTTTATTTGCAGCTCTTGATTTAGTATAGTGGGTAATGTAACTCTGCAGAGACACTGAAAACAAAAAAATAAACATGAACATGGCAGTGCTTTACACAAATGGAGCTCTGGGTAAAATAGGCCTTTCATAGGTCTCAGGCTTAATGACGAACTCAGACTCTATGCATCTACATCAATAGTTGACAGAGAGAATATGTGCTCTACATGAGAAACTTGCAGTCTTTCTTAAAAAGGGGGGGCAACATGTACTTAAACTGAACTGAACCTGCTCATGTTGAAATTCACCATATTGTTCCTGGAGAGTAGGAAAGCTGCATGAGAGATGCCCCAGGTCTTGTGGAATATAGCAAAATCTGAATGCTGTAATGACAGCATATTCAACCTGAACTAGCAATTTTTTCGCAACTCTCCAAAATTACCACCATCTATAGAATGTGACTGTCAGTTTGAATCATGCAACATTATGGGTTCTCTCAGTCGTGACATTGGGGTTTACTAGTCAGGGTAATTTTTGGAATCAATTGTTCCTACCCGCTTTGAATCTTCATGGGCGGGGATGTCCGAGAAGCAGTAATGATGAAAGAGACCCATCTTCTGATTGAGCAGGCAGGTGACAACATGAGCCCTTGCATTTTGCCACTTTATGAGTCGGACCACCTCACGATTCAGAGTTGTCCCGAGGTCCACTGACCAGTTATAGCTGTACAAGGTTACCTGCCACATAAACAAAGAGTGATTTTTGTACCTTCATCTACACAGGATCATCAAAAATAATTTTGAATTATCTAAATAGGTACTTTGGTTTGATAGCTGTGATTTAGCCGGAATTGACTCCAATCTAAATTCAAGGTGGTTACTAAATGTTATGAACAACAACAGCATTTTCCAACACTGTCACATCTAAACAGCTTCTACATCTCAGCTCACCTTTTTTTGTATGATGGTAATAAGCAGGAATCTTTGGCGTGGGGCCAGGCTCCCCGAGGCCTGCCCGGGGCCAAGCCAATCACTCTGCTCAAGAGCCTCAAAGCGCTGGAAGCCCTTATGAGCTGGAAAGACAATGGGGGAATGCTGAGCCAAAGCACACTGCAGATGTCACTATATCAACACAGTCACTGTGCCAAAGCAAGCCCTTCAGTGCAAAACTCTTCCCAGCTTTTGAAACATCTTTTCAGCTGCTTTTTACGATAAAGAGGCATTAAACGGACAATCGTGTTGTCTTGAGTTGGCAAGAAGACATTTTCTAGTGACATGATAACATCTTACTCTATATGCATAGAATAAGAAGTTGGTGGCTTTTAAAAGAATTGTGTTGTGTGTATGTGTGCATGTATGTGGGGGTATACATTTTTGTCATGACCCAGGAAGATAGAAAGGTAGAAAAAATGGATGTACTTTTTTCTTATTTATTTATCATTTTGGTAGTAAATTTAGCAAATGACTTAGCTGCACCAGAAGAAGAAATAGCTGCCACTTTTAGGAGAAGAGATAAGTTTCTATGAAGTGTGAAACTGGAATTTGATGTCAGCGGATATGTGGCTCATGTGTTTACTCTTTGTATTGCACAGGGATGGGTTGTGGAAAGCATTCACAATAATGTTAGGTAGCTCTAGGGCTGATGCCACTTATGACTTGAACTTATTTTACTATGGCTACAGATGGAAAAGGTTAAAGGAATGTCTTGGTGTCACTCATTCAATATCCATGTATAATTTCCCCTGTGAGTCAAAGTGCAGGTTGAGGGTAGTTAAGTCTTAACTCTTTCTTACTACTGACAGTGACGAATTCTCCACGTTTCAATGTTTCCTTACTTGTTTTCTCTTTTTATGTATCATTCTAGTTATTATTTGATGCCATTTTGCAAAGTCTGCTTTTCAATGCATGCTACATAAAGGATCTAATTAGGATTAAAATTACAATCTATATGGGGAAATTATCAAGTGGAATGTATCCAGACGATCAACATGAGGGATTGTTAAATTCTTATAATGAAAAGAAAGACAGTAAGACATCCCATCACCAGCATGACTATGTAGGGCCTCAAAAATAGACTTACGTGTGAACCTATTTAGCACAGGTGTGTTTTCTTCTCCTGAACTGTCTTCTGTGGGCAAACAGATGGATATGGACAGCTCTACACAAACTCAGTTCAGAGAGATGCTTGTAAAAAAAATCAAATGTATGTTAGGCTGTTGTAAAAAAAAAGGCTATTCATAGGCATGGATAGCAAAAAAGTAAAGGAAAGAAAAAAAATCACAGCATAGTTACTAGAAAAGAGATGTTACAAACTCAATCACACAAAAGACATGCCTTGAAGATTTTTTTCTATGCTGATCTGCAGATGATGTTAAACAATGGTATTAGAAAAGGTTGATCATGGTGAAATATTGTTAAAGGTAGATTAAAAACAATTTGTCCAATTTTCTTGGCCAATTATACAACTATGGCTAATCCAGGACGTCAATGAGCCTCCTTCATCAATCATGTTCTTGCATACTCATGAACTTTCTCATCCCTGAACTTCGTCTCAGAGACTAGTGTAGAGCCTTGCTAAACCCTGAATTCAGACAACAATTAGCTAACACCATCATGTTTGGAAGCCTGGGTGTTCATTGCAAGAGAGGGACAAGAGATGCCAGGGGAAGGAGTTACAAATAACTATCAAGGTTTGCCTCTGACTGTCAGACAAACTTGAGAGCTACACAATTCCAGAGGTGTGTATGAACTGTAGGGGGAAATAAATTAATCTGCCGTTCGGACACAAGATTGACTTTTTAGGAACTCTCTTTGAGGAACTATCAAAACATTCAGACATAGCTCCTATGCATTTTGACATGATTTACATCAATGGAGTCAGTTAAAGGGGCCATTTAAAGGGACTTGCTCGTTGGTAACAAAATATGTCACTCAGAGATAAGGGAAGGTTTTTGGGAGGTTTCTGATTTCTGGGTTAACCTACTCACTTCCATGTGTCTTGAAGCATACTCAGTAATCCAGGTATGGAAATCACAAGAAAGATGTGAATCAGTTCAACTGGATCAGAAGTTGTGAATCCAGTTGAACTGATTCACCTTTCTTGTGTACTCCCTTCCAAGATGAGTCCCATCATTAAGATGTCCTCCTCTGAAGCCACAGAAACACCCATAAGATAAAATCATCCTGTGTGTGTTTTTCTTCCTCCTTTAGAAGTATAAAAAGCACACAGACGAGTCCATTGTTGCTCCATCAGCTAGAAGAGTCAATCTCGCCTTGTAAGGGGCCCATTTTCAAATGATTTGTGATTAAGCTCACTGAAAAGTATTTTGGTTGTGACTGTTCTTTCATAACAGAAATATCCTCGCCAGAATAAGTCTTTTACATATGAATGACTGATAAGTGAGGCCTAATGTCACAATCAGTGCCCTCCTCCTAATTAAATATTTTTTGTGCTTTTGTTCACCTTTTTATTAGACAGGAACAGCAAATAGGAATACAGGAAATGGGAGAGAGGGGTATGAGATGCAACAAAGGTCACCATCTTGAATCAAACTGGCAATGGTTGCACCTATGTAGCCAGCCATATGGCATGAACTATAAACATTCAACTATGGAGGCACCCCTCATTTATTTTCAAGAAAATGACTTGAAAAATATTTCCCCATGAATATAATCCCGGCAAAGTACACCAAGCTGAATCTTGTGTTTTTCTCTGTTCCATTCTCAGGGTAAATGGCAAATGGACTTGATTTTATAGGATATCGCTTTACTAGTCTAGTGATCACTCAAAGTGCATTATAATGAATACCTCACATTTACCGAGCTACGCCGTGGGATACAAATCAACAACTGACTCCCTGTTTTAATGCTCTACCATAAAAAGGTATTTCACAATCTTGTAAAAACCTGGAGGAAAGTGATTTTAGATATGTAGGAGCTATACATCCATTCACTTTATTCTCATATTTATAAATATGAACTCTAATAAATAATATAGTTGCATAACAATCGAAACCAATGATGGTTTCATTTGTAAATTAGCTATTGACTGGACATTCAGTCCACTCTTTTAATACTCTGTAAATACTCATTAGTATTTAAAGAAGATTGGGGAAGTGTTGCAATCATTGCATTGTAAGATGACGGCAGATGTAGTCTTAACTCCACCTCTCTTGTTCAAGGATGGTTGTTCCCTCTGTACAGAGGTGTTCTCTTTGACACCCCATTCAAACCAGCGTTCCTCCCCATCAACGGTGTGTACATCCTATTCCTTGAAAGAATGGCCCCTTGCCTGTAGATGGGTGTAAACTGCAGAGTCCTGGCCTGACATGTCTTCTGTCTTGTGTCATCCTCTTGGCCAGTGTGTATTTGGTTTCCCCGATGGACAAGTCACAGCAATTCCCCTGGCACTTAACAGCAAACACAGCATTGCTGTCACAAAAAGAGGTGAATCTGTTCAACTGGATCAGAAGTTTATTGGGAAACGTTTCGTCTCTCACCAGGTGACTTCTTCAGTCTGAGCTGAAGGCAAACATCCCCCTCCTTATAAACGGTACCTTGATGCCACACAACAATAGGTTGGGTTCATATGCGAGTTGGGTGATCAACTGCACATTCAGTGACAATGGGCACCATTCACAGAGGATTGGGGAATGTGTACACAACAAGCCGGTAGTCATTCCGTGTGGCGGGAGTGTGAGTGACGAAACGTATCTCAATAAACTTCTGATCCAGTTGAACAGATTCACCTCTTTTTGTGATTTCCCTACCTGGATTATTGAGCATGCATCAAGACATTTAGGCGCTCAGTTTCTTGCTCAAGGGCACTTTGACACAATTTCACTTAGGCACTTTAGGTCATGCAGCTGTGGACACATGCAGGTCAAGGTTACCGACACAAACTCCCTGCACACACTGTGTGCAGAGACTACAGCAGAGGCCCCTCACCAATGGCTTCATTCCCGTGAAGGGCTTGATGACATGCTCCATCTCGCAAACAATCTCATTAGAGACAAACAAGGCCTGCCTCTGTCCTCGATGACGGGGAAGGCAATTGTGACCAGATTTGCATGAGAATCGCTGTCGAGCCATTCAGGGTGTAGAGTAAATAAGGCTCTGCCTAACAAGTCCAACACGTAATTAAAGGTGAGGAGTTACTGGTAATTAACCAATGACCTTTCCAAAATGTCAATCAAAATGTTATCCTCTGATCACAGAGGAAAAGGGAGGATAGAAGTGGGAGAGCAAGGCAATAGATATGGGTGAGATCTGCTACCACTGAATGCTCCTTGTTGCTCTATGTACATCTCAAATGTCCCATCTTATTCAACAGCTGATTAAACTTGCTTCAGATCATCACTGCTGTTCCATCCATGGTCATTTCAGACTGTGCTGGCTCCTCGTGAATGCTGGCAAAAACTCTATTATGCAGACAGTGGCCTCTGGACCACACAAATGTGGTGACATTAGGGGCAGTTTGTTATTTAGGTTGATGCACCTCCAAAGGTAATGGTGGTTTTTTTTTGCTGCATTTTATCTTTGCCAAATGGCCGCTGGGATAGGCTCCGGCATTACTGTGACCAGACTCTGGACAAGTTGTTGACACAAGGATGGACATTTAAAATGAACTCCTGGACGTAGCTGTCAACAAATGCTGTAGACTGCCGTATTGTAGCCCAAGGAACAATCCTTTCCTGCTAAGTGACCAGAAAAATAATTGATTGTGCATTACAATGTGACAATGTGAAGTTAGCTAGCTGACGTTGGTTAATTTACCCATTAAAAAGGTCATCTTAGTCATCATTATTACGACTGCCACGCCTGAGATATTTGGCAGTAGCCGCCACTGGGTGACACATTTTCATGTCGCCACAAAGAGATCTAATTACCATCCATTATTGGCGGGCAGATTTCTGGGGGGTTGGGTCAACACTGATTTGATCAAATTTCCCCGTGGGGAAAAGAAATGTTGCACCCCTGGCATTATATTTTTTAAACCTCCATTCAATTTCATTAACTTGCCTAAATTGATTCAGAAATGCCTCTGCCCAGCTGGTGTCAATCCATCACTGGCATTTGGTCGTGTGGGATATAATACCACAAACATCGGCCAAGGAGGCTTACCTGCTCCTACTAGCGCTCCTTCAACCTTCTCTCCATGTCAGCCTCTGTTTGAAAGACGGATTATATTTCCCTCCCTGCCACCTACACCACCGCAACCTCAACACACAGCCCTGGCGCACCCCTCAGCCAAATCGTACTATGCTATCAACGAGCCTCCATAATGTTCCCATCAACTAAGAAAGAATAAAGAAATACTTGAGTAGGCATAAGCACATTGTCTCCCATTCCCCAACTCTCACGGCATCACCCCCACACACACACACACACTTTTCGACACACTATGAACTGGCAGCTGGATTAACTGTTTTAATAAGACTGTCATAATTCTCGTCATCACCCTCCTCCTTATATTCATGGTAGCTTGAGTTATATCACCAAACATTATAGCAGAAAAAGGGCAGAGTTATGGCGATATCCACCTCGTAGCCCCGCAGATGAAAAATGACTGTGGTGTTCAGGTACAGAAGGGGGTTCTGCAGGTTAAATAAACAATCTGAGGGCCCGAAAGAGACAATGACACCTCGGAGATCCTTTTTTATTTTCTTTATTTTTTTGCTCTGCTACGGTAGCTCAGAGGTAGTGTGCGCTTCAGGAAATGACAGGCCGGAGGCTGCGAGTTTGAGTCAACCACGAGGTGTCAGGAAGGGCATCCGGCATTAACCTTGCAAGTTCCATCTAACTTTGTCTACCCCCATAGCATGGAGACTAATGGCACATAGAAAAGACCTCTTCTCAATAATTAACCTACTGGATAACATGGCTCTAGTCTATATGTATTTTTTGTGGGGGGAAGGATGAAGGATAAAGAGCATTCTTATTTTATTTGTACATTATTGTATTTCAAAGTATCGATATTAAAAGACGAATTTCAAGCTCTGACACTACTGAGCAGAGAGAAAAACATAGAAATACCCTTTTCCCTCTAAAAGTGGCATTTGACGTAATGACACACTGCCAAACTAAAGGCATTTTACAAATCTTCCTCTCAGCATGCAGATAGGAAGATGATGCGGCGACAAAGACCAAGACCATGGTGAAGATTTCCCCGTTTTCTCCTCCCTTGTCCAACATACATTATCATTCCTTCTACCGCCTCATAATGCAGGACGTGTCAATCAGAGCAAGGAGACGGAGCACTCATCTCCCTGAGAGATTACATGTTCAGAAGATGGAGGAACTGACAAATCCCACCCGTGGTCTTGCTTTAGACTCTTGCCAAGGCACGGGAGAGCAGCCCATCTCCTTCTGTGTGATTAAAAAGGGAGATGTAGTGTGTTTCCGTAGTGTGGAGGTAGGTGGGTGGGGGCTCATTACAATTCACTAGCATGTTATTGGAAATAGCCTCGGCCAGTAGTTTTAATCCAGAATGTGCTTAATGAGAGGCCACTGGGCCTCTTCTTGGGCTCTAGGAGTCAGAGGGGGGGGCAGGGAGATTTTTTTTAAAACTCTCAGCCAATATATGAATCTTTAGAGTGATGGGAGCATATTATAATAACAGAGCTTACCAGTGATCTGTCCACCTATCCAAGCTTTTTCAGATCCATTTAAGATGGTTGGTCGTTTGTGGAATGTTATACGAATGTGCCAGCAACCCATAAGCACAGAGGTCTCAAGATGGTCGGAGGAGACATTATGGGTATACCTTGATAACTGGGGAGAGGGTTTGTTGTGTTATTACAAGTAGCTTTTTCTTAAACTGTCCACTAAACCTTCTTCGAGATACACAAGATCTTGCTGTTTTAGGAAAATTAAAATTACCATTCTATAAAACACAAATCATGTCATCTTCAAATGCTTATCCAAACTCAGACCATGGATCTTCTAGAGCCTATACCTGCACTCCTTACGTGGAAGGTGGAGAAACACCCTGGACAGGTTGCTACTCAATCACAGGGTAGGTGTGGGGGGGATTAAGGCTGCATGCCCTATCTGATGCACCACAGTGGGTTCAAACCCTAAAAGAAGAGTACTACAGTACCTCAGTACAGCACCCGCATCAGTAGATGACAAACCAGGTATCACAGGTTTGATCCCATCATGGGGCATCAGGAAGAGCATCCAACCTTAATCCCCCACACTCCATCTGTGTCTCTGCCCACCACCGCAACATAGGGACTAATAGTGACACATGAGATCGGACCTCTGACACAATAACTACCGTTCCTTTTCAGGAAGGATTTATTTTTTGTCTACTCATGTTATGAAGCTGTCTGATCACTGAATGGGTGATGAAATGCCTCTTTCATTAAACACCGTGAGCAGATGAACTGACCCGACTCTTCTGTGACTGCCCTACCTGGATTATGGAGGATGCATAATGACAACAGGAAAAAGGAGCTCAAGAAGCCAGAGAAATATCAGTGGCTGGAAGAAGAACGAGCTCGGATGCTCAGAGGTGAAATCCACAGTAGTCTCACTGGTAATAGGAACACTCGAGTCTGTGACCCCAAATGAGGAGAGTGCCTCCAGCTAAGATACACACAGAACCCTCAAATTCTTGACCTCTGGTAGATGATCCATGCTTGAGAAAGCCACACAGCACCCGAAGAAGGGTTAGGAGGTTTCACATATAACATATATAGTCTAATTGACATGCACATACTGAAAGCAACTGACAATACGAATAGTTCTGCATCTGTTCAGCACAGT
This sequence comes from Regalecus glesne, assembly GCA_900302585.1. Lineage (NCBI taxonomy): Eukaryota > Metazoa > Chordata > Actinopteri > Lampriformes > Regalecidae > Regalecus > Regalecus glesne. The sequence continues at coordinate 25,630 of OMLC01042069.1, forward strand.
GCAGTTAAGCGTGGCAATCTGTTGTCTGTGCCATTACCCCAGTCTGCGTTTGTACACAGCTGGATAACATAGCCAAAAGACAAAATGGAGTCAATCTGAGGAGATTCCATACGCAAATTAATCCTGAGCCTCTGGTGACATACGAGACCACCAGCGGAACAATTGCCTGATACATAATTGAAAGAAAATTAGTTTTTCTCTTCCTTGTTTTCTCAATACAGCGTGGCCCCATAGGAGGACATGGATATTTATCTCCTCCCTGTTTTCTTTTTTGAAGGGGAACTTTACAATTAATTTGGCTAATATATTTCCATTCCCTGGCTTTGTAGTGAGTCAAAAGAAAGTGCATCTTGGTCACTAGGAGACCAGCTCTGTTAAGAGAGGCATTCATCCCGGCTGGCCTCTCCTGGGTCAGGATGTGAGCGGAGTGCTGTTGTGAGCAGAGAGCTCGTTGTGCAGTGTAAGTGAAAGTGTTTAATTGCCACACGACCAAGGCTGGTGGCATTTGTTTTCTACATTCAACCCCTCTTATTGTATAGGAGTGGTGAGCGCAGCCCCAAAATGGTGCTCAAAGAGCAGTTACAGGCTCAGCATCTTGCTCAAGGACACCTCGACAGAGTTCATACAGAGGCCGGGCAGCTCCATATTCAGCATCCTTCTAAAATACCCAGCATCCCTCCTCTGCATATGATGTTGCTTCTCTTCAAGATACAAGATGTTTATCGTCACTCCATTTGAATAAGCCTCTGGTCCACTTAAATTGAATCACCTGTTTGTGATTGGGGCGGCATAGTTCAGTGGGTAGAGCAGTCATCTGGCAATCAAAAGGTTAGAGGATCGATCCCCGGTCCTGTATGTAGCATGTCGAGGTGTCCTTGAGCAAGACACTGAACGCCTAACTGCTCACTTGATGTACATCGGTCTGAATAAGAGCATCTGCTAAATACCTGTAATGTAATTTAATTCCCTTACCTGGATTGATGAGCATGCATCAAGACATCATCTGCATTTTCTTTTAGATTATAGAATCAGTTTTACGCATCACAATCAGTCCCCACATTGTGGGAATCGACACGAATTAATATGGAATTTGGGGGGATTAAGGCTGGATGCCCGTCCTGACATCTGCACTGGGTTCAAACCCGCAGAATCTGGCTTGTCCATTCCCAAAGCATGCGCTCTACCACTAAGCTACCCCTGATTCTAAAATATGGAACATCCCCTTTAAAACACTGCATGCCTCAAATGTTTCAAGCACCATATTGAGGATTAAAAACAAGAGCCATAAAAAAACTAATCTAACCCCAATATGATTTTGGGGCTATACCTCACAGTACACCACCTCTCAATATCAGAGTGAATCTAGTACTGCAATAGGAAGCCATAATAGATTCCCATAGGGTGGAGGGTACACAGTGATAGGGGTTGAACAGGGGTGTATTAATGGGGAAGGTTGTATATAGTAGTGGGGGGTGTTAATAGGGGAGGTCTTAGGTGATAGCTTGATGCCAGGTGAAATTATCCCCATGAAATCAAAAGGACTATGGGCAGGGAGGCAGCGAGAACTGGCCAACAGGGTTTATTGTGATATAGTATCAGATTCACAGCACTATTTTTATGCCTCGATAAATCTCACTGGAGAGAAAAAAAGATGGGGAGTTGGGGAGCTACACGTCCCTGAAAAGGAACAAGTTAGTTCCCAGTGCTGCGCTTGGTGAACATACTGTAATGGCCATTATTTATTTCTGCTGTCTTCCTGGTCCCGGATACTAATCTACAGCAGATCTATCAGCCCAAATGAGAGGATCATTAGAAGAGAGGGAGATATAGATGGAGAGAGGGAGAGAGAGAGAGAGAGAGAGAGAGAGAAAGATAAAACTCTGATCTGCAACTTTTCCCACCGCTTTATCGATTGGAAATGGGATGCTTAGGTGTTGGTTGTGTTGGACAGACAGTAGAACAGTGTAGGGTTCAGTTGATGTAGGAATGTAGGAGGCAGAGAGAAACAGACTTGTTGACACTGATTTCAGCAGTGGTAAAGATCAGGGGGTAGGGAGGTCATCTAGTAATCGGGAGATTGGTGGTTGGATCCCCAGTCCTTGCAGAAAGCTTGTCGAGGTGTTCTTGAATAAGACACTGAACGCTCTTCAACCCCTGAGACGGCAGCGACCATCGCCAAGGTGTTTCCCCGCTTTTCACCCAATGTGTGCTGGGACCGACTCCAGCGTGGCCCTGCGGCCCCACTGGATAAGTAATTATGGATGGATGGATACCGATTTTTTTTGAGGACCATCACCAAGGTCAGGTGGCATTGTGGCTGGTGTGCTTGTCAGCTCACCAGTAAAGAGTTCCCACCCTTGTAAAAGTGGACCATGGGACCAAAGCTAACACCGACAGTATCCTGTATAGCAAACTATATCAGACCATATGGGAACAGTGTTCTACAGTCATACCGACTGTCGTGGACACATCAGCATCACGCTTCAGTCTATGTTCCTGTGTCAGCAAGAATGTGTTTGCCACCACACCTGTTTTCATCCTACTCGGTCAAACCATTCCAACAGTGATATATGAAGACTGGAGAGTCTGCTGCCATGGAACGGATGACTGACTGGTACTGTCATGAAGCCTGACTCCATGGTCCATTTGCATAGAAATCTTATTTATTAAGGGATCCAAGTTACGACTTCAGCTTTCAATATAAGAGTAGAAAAAGAAAGAGACCGAAACAGAGAGAAAAATAAAAACTATAGTTCAGAGATTTAAAGCAAAGATCACGTATATGGAAAGAGAATGAGAGGGAGGGAGGACTCATTAACGGTGCTAATCACCGCATAGACTGTTCTCTATATACCAGCATCGCAGCAGTGGTATTGACATGCCTGAGGGGAAAGTTTCTAGGGTGTTTTGCTGCAGAGAAAGAGAAATAAATATTTGTAAATGTTTCACCGACCCGAGAAAGTAATGCAGATATTCCGAAGAGGTCTTCAGCTCAAATTTTAACACGGATGTCGCTCTGCGATGAGACGTCGCCTTGCCGCGGTTGACAGCATCAGTGAACCATAAAGGAACTAGCTGACATGATAAAGCCACAGCTCCAACTTTATGAGAACAGTCACCAAAGACATGATTGATGGTGTCGGTATGCGTTCGGTGGCCTACATAACAAATAATACGAGATGAAAAAGATCAGTGTGTGTGTGTCTGGAAGCAACAACTTCTGTGATTGCGGTCTGTGTGATTACAAGAGGCCAGGTGAGCATGTCCTGTATCTACCTACATTCACATCTGGATGCTTTACAGGAGAGATGCTGAAGGAATGAAAATATATTGCACCGTTTGGCTAATAAACTGCACATCTAATGGTAGACGATTCTACTCAGCTCTAATTCATCAGACTCTGCAGCCTTGAAAGGGGAGGCGTGCTATTGATTTCCTCCAGTGAACCTGCTCCATCCGTCCCCATCCAAGTCAGGGTCAGCTGCCCGACTACTCCATCACAGGTCTCACTTTACTGTAACCAGAATCAACAGAGATGATGACGATGATGAAGAATATGACTCCAAATTATATCAAGTTGTAAATAAAGAAGGTGATTTTTTTTCAAGCTTTCCATCTCTACAGAGGCTACCCTGATTTTTATTCCATCCTCACACATTGCAAACGTAATGATTTTTTTATCTGAATTTAGTTCTGGATGAAGCAAATCTTCTCAACGACACCAGCAGATGGAATTAATAAAAATCAATGATCTACAAACATCAGTAATTGTGTGGCATCCTGATTCTTTCCACTCGGCTCTCCAGCTTAGCCCAGTCAGCAAACGGCAGCGTATATACTGGCTATGGGTTGGATGAGGAAGAGTCTGGTTTGATACACATCAGGTGGAAGAGTGTGGGTACGACAGGAGCGTCACAGGGCACATGTGTGCACGAGGCAGAGGAATAAAAAGCGAGGAATGTCCATTCAGCATAGAGGGAAGAACTGCCACCAGAAATGTAGTGAAGAGGTCCGTTTTACGAGTCAAGGTTAGTCCGCACATTGTGGGGGAGGACGCAGAATTAGATGGAACATGGTGGATTAAAGATGCATTTAACAAGGTCCTGAAATACGATCTGCAGCCTCGCCACCTTAGTGGACGTGAACCGCAGTGGTCATTAGTTCATGACCTTTTTCTGCAGAACAGCTCCCCGTCCTCTTACCAAGCTTGCCGTTCCTGTTTCGGCAGCTGAAATCTTTCTTTCACAGTGATCTGAGCTTCTTTTAACCTGGCAATTTTTACTAAACTGTGAGATTGACAGGTCAGGTATTCTCTTTTCATAAGCAAGGCTCTTCATTATGCTTCTGAGGATGCTTAATTATGACAGGATCTCAATATAGGACTGCCAGTGGGGTTCTGGTTATTCATACAGAGAGATGAGATGTGGATGGAGCTGCAGAAATAATCCTGGAAAAATCCCAAGGGGATCCGTATTAAAAATGAGCCATCTTGATGAAAATAAAATGTTAAATAGTTGAGATGTGCTTTCACAGCATGACTGATGGAAGCAGCTCCACTAAGAAGCTAAGAGAATAGCAGAAGACGTGAATCCTCTTGATTTGGGATTAAATGAATGATGGACTCGACTTAAAACAGGTGAATTTTGTCTTCATGGCTTTCATGTTTATGTCTTGTTTCCTTTGTAGTGTATTATAGATCCATCAAGTCTCTGAGGGCTGTTATTATTTAACACTGATTGTCATTCATCACCATGGTCCTAACAGACTCCATAAGAACAGAGAACCGCCAGTCTCATTCTTCTGTTTGTCTTCTTTAGGTGAATTGATACCGTTCCCTCCTTTTCTTCTTCACATCATCTGGTGCCGAGGCCTTGCCAGGTTCTATAAATGTCAAAAGAAGGCCAAAAGCACATTGATGGAGGATTCACAATCCATTTTGAATGAACAGAGGATCCAACCTCTTACAGGAGGGGACAAAACAAGTGAAAAGAGGAGTGAAGAGCCCGCCCCGCAGAGGAAAAGAGGCTTGTCGACCAAAAGGCGAGAAAGAGGAATCTGAAAGCTTTCTGTCAATGACCAATACTCTTTCTATCCAGTGGAGTGTTGCGTTTTCAGCAGAGCCCAGGTAGACAGATGAAAGGCTTGCTCATTGAGTGGACATCCATAGATCTTGTCTTGTCCCGAGCTCGGTGAGAGCCAAGAAAATATTAAATCACATCTAACAACTGTGTTCAAAACCTCTTTTCTCTCTCAAGTGAAGGAAAGGGGAAATTCTCATGGCTTCTAAAAGCTCAAGATGTGCACAGAAATCCCCAAAAGTCACCACTGAGCTTTACGTTGGCTCTCATAGTCAACACATGTCCTGTATGCTGGCCAATGGTGTTGCCACAATGAGATTACATGTGTGATTTAATTTGACTGGTGACTGTCTTCAATTTAAAGTGGAAAAATTTCACTCTATGTCACAATTTACATGAAGGGGCTTGTGAAGCATGAGGTAAAGATCGGTTGGCGTCCATCAAATCCCCCCATCCTTTCACTTTAATGAAATCTCCAGTTAACATGTTCCAATTAGCCCCCATCGTAAGGGGGTTGGACATGGACGTATATAGAGCTTGGGGGCTTAAGCCCGGATGGATGCCCTTCCTGACACTCTGTGGTGGGTTTGAACCCACACTATCTGGCTCGTCATTTCCCCAAGTGCACTCTACCACTGAGCTGCTGGGTTTACCATTTCAAACGATTTATTTCATCATCTTTTTTGATTCTGTTCACAGAACAAACATGCCAGTGAAGGAAGGGGCAAATTCGCTAGCATTCAAACCTATCAAATAGGAAAGTTTTAAATTCGAGAGGTCTGGGACCACTGAGAGGAAAAAGCGTGGAAAGGTCATGAGCTGGACATGAACTCGAGATACTGTAAAAGAAAGGGCTGCAGATTCAGGTGCCCGTGCTCGTGTACACGGTGAAGCCTGGATTGGGGCCTCGAACGCATGTATCAGCCATGTGGAAATGGCATAACTCAAACCATATGGGCATTTGTTAAAACGGTCTCGCAATTTACAGAAACTCAACACAGGAGTGATGCTGAAAAATGCCTGAAATGTTGAAGCTGTTTTGAGAGACCATCATAGAAAGATGGATAGACACCAGTAATGGCCTTTAAACTAGACCGCCCTTAGTTCACAGACTCCACATGTACATGTCCTTCTAACATCAATAAAATGCTGCTGGATCGCTATTTGACGTGTGCCAAGTGGCATCCTTGTTATTTTACCCATATCTATGACATTACAGACATTTAGCAGACGCTCTTATCCAGAGCGACGTACCAGAAGTGCATAGGGTCAAGGTACAAAGGATACTGGAGCATATCAGAAGAGGACCAGATGAACAAAATAAAGAATGAAACAAAGGAGGGTTAGTGATGACACTCAGAAGCTGACCAACCTTTCAAGTGGCATTCATAAGTGTTTCTGTGTGGGAAGGTATGGCCTGAACAGTTGGTTAGCAGCTCAGCCATTTGTGGCTGTTTAGATACGTGCATGTGTAGCCAGGTTAAAATGAGATTTCATTTTGTTTGACATTTCACCAAATCATCATGAGATGGAAACTGTATTTCTTAGTAATCAGTTTGATGTTGGGTTTGTAGGTTTGAAGTGATGCTTCAAATCAACCTCTCTGTTTAAAAAAGCTGTTCTGAGCAAGCCCCTCCCACAAGGATATCCACAACCTGGATGGAGGACGGTCATGCTTGCTCCCAAGTGATGGCCGATGATGATGAGGATGATGTGCAGATGTGCGTTCTTTCAGAGTTGAAATAGGAGACTCTGGCTCTATATAAAATTAAAGTGTTCCAGAAAAAATGAACTCAGAGGATGAGAAAGTACGGCTAAAAACAATTAAAGAGTCTAATTTCCAGTAAAGATAGGCTGTTGTCACGCTGGAGCTGCTGCCGCCACTATGGTGGAACGGACAGCACTCATTAAGATGTTAAGATGCATTTTTCTTTTTACCATTAACTCCGGGCATCAAACTTTCATGACCCCGGAGCAAGTCGAACCTGCTATCTGGCTGTTAATATTACATGAGCCAGGTCATTGAGGAAGTAATTGGCTTTTAGTCGGTTGATACCGCTTCGCCATTTCCGGCAAGATTTATAACGTTGACTTACTGAACAAGACAAGGAGTCGGTAACGGTTTACCCCAAAGGCTGATCTGTCTCTTGCTACCCCCCATCTTGCCACCAGCGGACCCCCCCCCCATCA
>OMLC01042070.1:0-36764 GCA_900302585.1 Regalecus glesne
ATAAATGCTTGGATCTGGTATCATCTTTGAGCGTAGATGTATGAACGGCTGGGTGCTGCTACTGTTTACCCTCCGAGCTCTTGTTTCATCATTTGACATAGTAAGTTCATCCCTCATTCTACTGAGCTCTTGTATGTGAGTCTGTATTTCTCCTACAGCATCTCTAGTAGAGCCCTTTGCCTCACCTGAGACCTGCTTGAACTAGTAATGATCATGGCTTGAGGTCTCTTCATCAGCAGGTTCACCAGACATGATGAAATGTTGTCCTTTACTTAGTCCAGTTTCAACGAGAATCTCCAGTCCAGCAACGTGGGTCATGGATACTGGCCAAGACAGTCTGACTCGCTGACTGGGAGGGGCCACAGGGCCGGTTGCCATGCAACCGTTGCATAGCTCAGTGGGCAGAGCGGTCGTCTAGTGGTCGGCAGGTTACAGGTTCGATCCGCGGGCCTGCAGAAAGCATGTCGATGTGTCCTTGAGCAAGACTCTGAACCCTTAATGGCTCCGCGGACGCCACCTAGTGGCTGCTGCTGTAAAATAGGACGGGTCAAATACAGAGAATTGCAAATTTCCCGTCCTGGGACTGATAAGGGATCAACTTAATTATTGATGTATTCAATTTAGTCAGTAGACTAGAAATATGAAAATTAGTCCATTTTATATTCGTGTCTTGCAATAGGCTCAGTATATACACACACACACACACTCAAACACAAAACTGTTCATGGACTTGAGAAAGATCCACTCCACACACTCTCACATTGAGAATGAATAACCATCAGCTGTTGTACTTTGCAGTGATTTGCTGGGTGCGTCTTAAACAGACCAGAAAACCAACATCCTGGACCCAGGAAAACATTGTCCTTCCTCAAGCTCCCATCAGCCAATCACACCCAACAGTATCACTCGCTGTATTTGTGACACTGTCTTTGTCTTTCTCTCTGCTATCTGATTCATATGTAAGTAGGTCAGTAGCACAGGGAGCTGTTTATAAATCAGCTCGGTGCCCAAAGATCTTCAGCCTCTCAGCAATCACAATTAAACACCGGGACTTTCTGCCAGGTTCTCCTCTGCGCCTGACATTGATCTTAAAGATATGTTAACACACACACACGGAAGATCAACTATTAATTTCACCTTGTTCACGTTCTAGAACCTCAAAATAGAGAAATGGTAGAATTATGAAGATTATTTTCCAAGAATGACATGGAAGCAATAGATTATATCCTAGAGAATGAGACATGGCCATTTCTAATATGTTATCAGGTGGAATGATCCCTGCTGAGCTGAAGCAGCATGCATGTTGAAACATATCTTAGATGCTACAGACATCAAGTAAGGCTCCTCCCATCACACATTTCTTATCAAAATTAGACCCATGCTTGCTCCAGAACCCCCTAGAATTGACAATAAATGTGTAGATTCTACAAACAGTGGACTCATCACAGTGCTTTGTCATCGTCATAGCCTAATAAATCTCTTGTTGGCTCCGCTGCAGCAGATCATCCATCTCCATCTCTTCCTGTCCTCTACATCTTCCTCTGTCCCGCCAGCCACCTACATGTCCTCCCTCACCACATCATAAACCACCTCTACGGCCTTCCTCTTTTATTACTCTGATGGACAGTGAGGTCAACTGTGCTCAGATTGAAAAACAGCTACGTGCCATTTTGTTTGGATGCAGTGGTTTCCACTAGTACCTCTTGTGGCCATCACATCATTTTAGAAAGTGACCACGAACCACTTGAGTTCATTATGTGAGGATCACTCGCAGCAGCAGTGCCTCCAAGACTGCAGAGGTTGAAACTTCAACTACAGAGGTATGACGTCACCGTCATCCACAGACCAGGCGGACACTCACACTGACACCAAGCTGAAACAGAGCCTAGCAGAGACTGAGTATGATACAGGGGTCAAGGGTACCACCAACAGTGGGGAGGATGCTCAACAAATGAGGAGAGCTGTCTGAAGCACGAAAAGGCCTTTTACTGCCGAGATTGAAAGAAATCACTTGAAGTACTGGATTATTTCCCTTATTTGTTCAGCACTATCCCCTCCATTGGTGATTTCCTCGAAGAAGAGTTTATATATATATATACGTACACACACACACACACACACACACACACACACACAGTATCTATGATGAAAACCTACATATTTCTGGGCTCCATACTCTCCCAGGATTTAAGGTGTACACCCAACGTAGACATAATCCATAAAAAGGCCAGCAGAGGATGAACTTTCTCCATCAGCTCAGGAAGTTCATCCTGCCTCAGGAGCTGCTGATTCAGTTCCACACTGCAGTGATCCAGTCTGTCCTCTGCTCAACCATCACTGTCTGATCTGGATGGGCCACCAAACAGGACAGGGACAGATTTCAATGGACTTTTGGGTCTGCAGAGGAAGTAATTGGTGCCAACCTGCCCTCTATACGAGAATTCTACATCACTAAAGTCAGGAGACAGACTGGCAGCATCACTGCAGACCATCCCACACTGCTCGCAACCTGTTCCACCTCCTCACCCCTGGTAGGCGCTGCAGAGCACTGTACACCAAAACAACCAGATGTTAACAGTTTCTTTTCATACACTGGCATTCAAATGAGTGCTTAATATTATCAAATTAAAACCATATATCTTGTATATACTGCTCTGTATATTGTACATGTACTGGTATGTTCAGTCATGTCCAACTTGTATATAAGTAAAGGAGCTCACCTCTTATTTCACCTGTATATCTGGTCAACCCTTGTGCATGTATGCAATGATTTTGTTTTGTGAAGTCAAATTCCATTTATGTGAAAACCTATACGACCAATAAACTGATTCTGGCTCCGTTTCCTCTCCAGGCAGCAGTAACATCAGCCACCGTTAACTAAAAGAAATCAAATAAAGTGACTGAAGAAAGGATTAAAAGTTGGAGAAATGTTAGTTATGAATAAATAACTGGGACACTGAGTCATGGAAATCAAAAGCACCAAATCAAATCAAATCAGAAATATGATCCTCTCATCGCGCTGCTACATAGCTTGTTGTATAGCTGGAGAGTTTTTCGCGTTCCATCCACGAGAGTCGGGTTGGTCTCTGTATGCTAGGAAGAGGTTACAGACTGTGCAGGGTGGTGCTCCTCAATGCAGTGCTGATAATATCTAAACCTGGTCCTAAAAACAGAGAAGAGAGGTTGCAGCATAAATCCAAACCTCCCAGCTGTCCGAGAGACAGACATAAAGGGCAAGTAACACACAACCTGCACCTAGTATGTGAGATAGCTCTACTGAGATAGCATGAAATGAAATATCCTTTTGACAATGAACTCCGTCTTCGGCTGCGCATATAATGAGTTGGGCTCTTACACTTATACTAATTTATCATTTAACATTTATTTTTTTTAAATAATACAATAAATATACTACAAATGAACAATGGCTTTGGCAGAGAGTTACAGTATCATTTTCTCTCCACTTCACAAATGTGGACATGATCTTTCAATAATTTCTAGCATTTAAAAGCTGATGTATTTTGATGTCAAAACTTGGGCCGTAGATCATGTCACTCTAAAATACAACAAGAGAAAAAAACTTAATTTCATGCATACATATAGGTTTTAATGCTTCAAAAGACATACAAGAGTGAATGGCCACAGTAAACTTGAATTTATTGACATAAAAACCAATATATCTTCAATCCTCTTATCCTTACACAGGTTTGACAAAACTGTGAAAACAAACAAACAATCAAACAGACAAAGTAAAGCTAGAAAAAACGAAAAAAATAAAATAAAAAAAATGGCAGCATCACTGCTGGTTCTGAAAATGTACAAAAATTGGTTTGTCCTTTTGAGAGCAAGGTGTTGAATTTGGTGTAATGCGTGACAACGAAAATAAAATAAAAATGAAAGATCTACAAGCATATTGAGTTATCTTAACAGAAATGGTCCAAGCCATCTGTTGGTTAAATGGTAACTGGACTCATTTTCATAAAGCGCATTCCTAGTCTAGCGACCACTCGAAGTGCTTGAACAAGGAAACAAAACAATATCGACCTGTGCAGGGAGGGCTTTTACAGTTCTGTGGCAGATACTAGTGGTCACAAGCATATAGAGTGCATAGTTTGATCATAGGAAGGCAAAAAAAAAGGGCAAGAAAAACTTGGCAAACCAGTCAATTTGAGGGTCAAAACAGTAGAACAACAAGCTTCTTGTCTGGCTAATCTGGTGAAACTCTTGGACTTTATACAAAACTTCTTTTGGGTGCCTTTTTGTAGAGAACATGTCTAGATGAGTGGGAAGGGCATTCCCGATGTGTCTCCGTGAGAAGACGGAATAGGTTCCAAGGCTTTCGTGGCATTTAAAGCTATTTAGGAATCCTTTGGTGGCATCATTGATGGCTTTACATATCCAAAATAACAGAAAAAGAAAAGGGGGAGTAAAACATGGTCGTGTGCTTTGGACCATAAGAAAGAACAGAGAAATATCCCCATCACGATACAGACACACACACACACACACACACACACACACACACACACACACACACAAATACATCTCTCAAGTTCAGAAGAAAACGGACAAAGGTTGACTGTGGTAAAGATAACTAGTGGAACACAGTACTCAAGAGGCCAGATTCCCAAATGCATCGTCATGGAGCAATGATGTACAAACCACTAGTACCAGCTTAGCTTCCTCTCCGTGTGCTCGGAATTGGTCTAAATTTTAGACGCTATCGATTTTTAAAAAATGCACTGAAGCAAATTAGCACATGTTGAAATGCTGCAAGATGTACGAATCGATATGAAGAGAAACGGCATGGAAAACTACCACCGAGCATAAATACAGTTGGAGCGAAGGTCTTCCTATGTCGAAGGTGATGCTTACGAGAGTCAAGGGGGGAAATGTGGATAGACTACCATTACCATAAATCTTCTTTCATTCAAATAACACAGACTAGACACACACATAGCACCACAGAAGAGAAAAAAATAGCACCTAAGTTAGGATTTCTTTGTATTTTCATGGAAGTTTGACATCATCCCCATTGCATACTTGGACAGGTGAGTATTTGAAGGGAAATAATATATAAGCTGTTAATTAACTTAATGAAGTTTCCAACTGCCACTAAAACAGGCACGGTTCAAGAAGGGCACAAGCGAAGGAATGTTTTGTTCTGAATGTAAATCAACTGTCACATAATATCAATGAGCTTGTTTCTATCTTTTATTTCCATTCTGTTCTTAAGTTACAAGGTGTGTTCCATGTCTGTTAAAAGATAACGTTTCCCATTCTTTCTTTGTTTTTTTGTTTTTAAATTTACAAATCAAATTTCCCACTTAAAGAAGTACTTCTGAAATTTCAATGAGTTTAAGTAACCGCCATCTCCTACCTCACAAATGAAAAGGTCACATGCACGTTTTGAAGCCCAAGCCAATAAACATTACCAGGAAAAATATACAGAATGTACTTACAAACATAAAAATTATTTATATATATATTTATATATAAGGTCCATTCCAGAGAATGGGGAGACAATTATGCACAAACAAAGCTCCCTTGGTGCAAAACGAAACAACAAAAGAAGTGGAGACAGAGGGGGATGAGGGGAAACGGGAAGTCGAGAGAAGAGAGAACAGCCAAATCAGATGGAGTCCATGGCAAATTCTGCGCCCCTTTGAAACAGATGAGGTTCTCAGGGGTGCCTTCGCTATGTCGGATGAATCTATATTGGATGTGCTGACACGGGTGTTTGTCTGCGTGCGTGCATACGTGTGCGCGTGCACGTGTGCTCTTAGGGGGTGCAAATGTAAGACTTAGAGGGGCGGCGGTTGGAGGCGGGGGATTCTTAAGACTTGTCCAGTTTCAAAACTTGCATGTGATAGAGAAGGCACACTGAGGTTTCAAGGTTGTACTTAATTTTTCATCAATTCCTATAGAATTTCATTGTATTGTCATCTTGATTTCAATTTTACTCATATGTGTTACTTTTGGAAAAGAGAAAAACAACTTTTTTTTACAAATAGAAAGTGTCCTATTTTCAGTTTTGTTTCTGAGAAAACAAAAACAAAATGCTTTTGTCTCGGTTCGTTCAGTAAACAGCCTTAGCCGATGAAACAGACAGGGCCCACTTCAAATCCGAACTTTTGAGAGGCTTCGCCAAAATCGTTGAACATGATGTCAACAAATGGCACCTGCTCCACTTTGGGTGTGTTGATCTCAAGCACTGTCTTTTCATAGCCCTTTTTCAACTGGTGGAGAGAGAGAGAGAGACACAGAGAGAAAGACATCATGAGGAGGACACCAGAAAACGCTGAGAAACAGGATCACGCTGCAATTTGCATGACCAAGGACCAAAACACTCCCTCTTTGTCCACCAAAACTCACACGGAGACGCACAATCTCCATTATACTTACTGCGCAGCCGTCGGCCAGAGCACGGATGTAGGGATTATTATCATATGACATTTCCTCATCGTTGGAACCCAGGAATCGAATAGCCTTGTCATAGTTGTCCTGTTCTTGGTCATGCCACGCCACCGACTGGTAGCAGTTGTAGGTCATGTTCTGTCTGGCTGCTGCACTCAGCAACCGCAAGAATGTCATCTGGACCACACCAATAGGGTTGCCCTCCGAGTCCACGTACGAGAGCTGCAAAATTGTGGAAAATTGGAATTTAGCAGTGGCATTGAGTAGCACTGAGAATGTATAATGTCAAGAAACTCTACAAGAACCATCCTATGTGTACCGTGCGGGGTTTTGTGTCTTAGCGGTATGCTAGGTTCAATTTGCCGATATCAGTTGTATTGCTGTTACACTGATGGATGTCCAGGGGAAGTCTGACAACTAATCTACCGCAATATGAAGAAACACTTGTCAGCTGTCAACACGCAGCCAAGCGGGGCCAAGTATGTCGGACTCAGTGCTCACTGCTGGTGCTGACAAGAGTAGGACATCATCGGCCATTGTGATACAACTCCGGGCATGTTTGTCTGGCAGATGACACAGTTGTGATTTGTGTTTGCGCACACATGTTGTTGTAATCGAACAGAGGTAGAGGTGAGAGCAGCTTTCCAGATTGTCAGCACGCAACATTTCCTAACAGAACTGAAAGTATGTGGATGCTGTAGCTCAGGTGGTCCTCTGGTGATTGGAAGGCCGGTGGTTTGATCCCTGGTTCCTTCAGAAAACCTGTCGATGTGTCTTTGAGCAAGACGGTGCTCCTCTAACTGCTCACGTCGTGCAATAGAATGGGGACGTTTCCAGGATGAGCGCTGGGATGGGCTCCAGCATGACCTGTGACCCAACTTCGGATAAGCGGTTGACGATGGATGGATGAAGTTAAAATATAGCAAAAAGGTAAGAATATCTCTTGGGGATGTATTTGAATTAAATGTAGAATAACTATGTTGTCAAAGTATTGTAAAATCGGAAAACTTTATTGTCTAAATAATGAAATGTAGATGTTTTTTTTCAAATCACGCAACCTTTATGGGTGCTACTCCATAAGGATGCCCATAATACTCTCTAATCACAAGTGATGATAAGATCATTAGCTTGTTTATGTCCTATCATACTTGAAATAACGTCAGTGACTTCAAAGACGGAGCGGTTCCATCTTTCCATACCAACCAACAGGACTCTGTTAGCTCCACATGGTCGTTTCTTCTTTCAGACAAATAGTACTTACTGATAGCAGTGCACATGCAATGTCATGCCATGCAGCAAGAGCAGAGCAAAGACCCAACTGTGAGAATGGATGGGATTTATTTAACTTGTACTTACACACAGTCGCAAAGATACTAACACACACAAACACACAAACACACACACACAGCAGCGGAACTACCACATATGCCGATAATGCAGCTACATTGGAGCCCTGTACAGTTCAGGACCCACACACATGGACCCCTCTTCTTCTCGCCATTGTCTTATCAAAGATCTCGATCACTTTCTATGGTATATATTTTTTAAATGGTTAAAAAAAGCACCCGCAAATAATGATGGACATACAGGCACTGCACCTGAATGGGGACTCATTTTTGTGTAATGCTTTTCTAGTATAGGGACAAAAAGCTTTAACATGAATGCAAGACATTTACTGAGCATGTGAGACTAAGGCCGGATACTCTTCCTGACATCTTGCG
Organism: Regalecus glesne; assembly: GCA_900302585.1. NCBI lineage: Eukaryota > Metazoa > Chordata > Actinopteri > Lampriformes > Regalecidae > Regalecus > Regalecus glesne. The sequence goes on from OMLC01042070.1 coordinate 8,139, forward strand.
GTGGGATCGGACCCGCGATGCCTGAACTCGGAGGCACACGCTCTACCACTGAGCTACCATGGCCCCAGTAGAGTGCACCTATGATGTAAATAGAACTTATCTGTTATCTATTTGAGTAAGAGTCAACCGACACACTTGGTTTTGTAAGGCCTATGAGCAGACATGGATGTTAGTGTTAATGTGTGGGATCGGTGTTGCCGATCACGTTTTGGTCTCTGATGTGGTGCTCCGAGACTAGATTTTGTTAAATAGGCTCGTCTGGCAGAATCTTTGCCTTGCCATTGAGACTCCTGTTCTACAGCACAGCAGTGATTTTCTTGTATGTGAGCCTGTTTTTACTTCCCGATTAGTCCATTTTTCGTGTGATCATTTCGTTTAGGTGTCAACTGTGCAGTGTACTTTGCTGTTGCTGGTTGTCTCAAAGCTTTGTGCTTTCTCTTCTCTCGTTTGCTACTGACACTATGAAATGTTACACCCGATTGAGGTGGGCGGACCTGGCCTACTTTGACCATCTTACATTGGGGCCCAGTGCTGACTTGCTATGCCACTGTGTGTACACACACCCACACACATACACAAAGAAACTCAGGTTATCCACGCTCAAACTTACAATCCTGAATTGGGCCAATAATCCTTCAGATGCATTTGTGCAAATATCTAATGGTGGTATTTGCTCAAATGAGGAATAGCTCCTGTCCTCTGAGGTTCGGATCAGTTAGCTACTCCTTCACTTTAGCCCGTTTTCCATCACTCCTTAATTTCTCCCCTCCCCGCACAGCGTGTAGCTTCAGCCCCCTCAGTGCCATTGAACATTTACCTCTTCACCATCACAGCCGCAAGTCAACAGTGACTGAGTACCCAAAAGCCCCTGGATAGTGACTGAGTGCCCGACCTTTTTGAACTGGTTCTGTGATGCCCCACCATTGGTTGAGAGGGGGTTCTCAGCCATTCCTAATTGGGGATGTGATTGCAAAACTTCTCAGCTAAATACTAGCAAAACACAACACCCATTCTTTCTGCTTCAGGATATCTGAATTGTGGGAATTATTTGTCAAATCATATGTAAAGAAAGAACTGGCAGCTTCTTTAGGTCAGCTCTCCGTCAATGTCAAGGCACGCAGTCACTTCAAGGTAGTGCTCTTATGATACACCAGAGGTAAGGATGCATGGATACAATCCAGAATTCCCCCAGTAAACCAAGTTCAACTTTACCCTCTTTCAAATTAGAGCTCTGTCTAAAAAGAACAACCCAATGATAAAAAGAAAAATCTTGATCTCAAGTATCAAATCATTTAATTTCAATTAATTTCAATATCAGAAAATTCTTGTCTGTACGATCCAAGCATCTTTCCTCCCTCTTCTTGTGAGAGCCTTACCTATTTTGTTTTCCGTGGAGATGAGTGCAGCTCATGTTGTGCCATGCGTTACAATAATGCAACCCCAAGCTAGGTGCCAGTCTAGATACATATTGTTTAAAACAAACCATGCAGAGCCTCGGGCCCACAAAGGTCCAGCCTGAGCCAAACCTCTGGAACCAAAGGCACGGCAACTTACCAGAGAACCTCTCTTGTAGTGACTATACCATGTGCCTGGCGTGTCTTTGGGCCATTTTGCCATTTTGCTCTGTAAAATATGAGAGGTATTCAGGGAAGGGAAAGGGACGAGGTAAAGTCAGGAAGCAGGCTTACCAGTTTACCACGTTTGAATTCACTGAACCAGGAACCAGGGGTCTCCTTTACCCAGGATGTGAGCCTAGCCTGGGGGTATGGAGCAACAAGGAGGAAGAGGAGGAGGACAAAAACAGCAGTGTTAAAGAAGGAAAATAGTTCCTGCATAACCCTATCCCCCTCTGCGTTCACCTCCCTCTTCCTCTGTCCTCTGTCTTCAGACCTGGAAGAATGTTAGGCGAGGTTATCCAGATTCCAGCATGTTAGAATATCTCAGTAAGACACGGACATGGTGGCATTTTGTACAGAACGACATCAGTCTGTGGCTAATTGTTGCTGAAAAATGCATCAGTGAACTGTGAATAATTAAGAAATGAATACCTGCAAGGAGCTGTTGTATCTATGCCTCTAGCCCTGCTGTTAAGTGATAGCGCTGCGCACATATTGAGCATTAAATTCGTTACGCCATCAGAAGCTAGGAATACCCCAAGAGAGTACAAGGCTAATGACCCTCGCCATGGCAATGATGAATTCCCCTATAATTAGAGGAGTTCGCTATGGAGTGTCATAATTAGTTCAATAGGTTAATGAAAGTGAAGCCAGCAATCAGTAGAGGCTGTGTCTTGGGGAAAGGAGTCATCATATTGTGGTTATTGGCAGTAAAACTTAAAGCAGGGAATTTCCCATATCTGAATAAGAAGACATCTCAAATAGGGGATGTTCTCACATAGGGAATCGGGGCTCTCCATATCCTGTTAATGACAGCAGATAGTAATGCCAATAAGTCAAACGTCATGAAAGCTAACTTTATGGGAACGTGTGTACGCACGCCAGAGTTGCAGATTACTTGTATGTAGGGTAGGCCTAGCTTAAGAGTAGCAAGGGAAAGATAATTCTGCAATGTCATTCAACAGTCTTTCAGATGCTTAACATGGTAAATGGTAAACTGACTTATTTTTGTATTGTGCTTTTCTAGTCTAGCAGCTAATCCTCACATTTACTGAACATGGGGGATTAAGGCTGGTTGCCCTTTTCCGGACACCCCACAGTGGGATCAACCCGCAACATCTGACATGGAGGCATGTGCTCTACTGCCAAGCCACAGCGGCCCCCCATATTTTCAACAGCTTTTCTTCTGTGTAACATTCTCTGTCACCATGCTAAGTAGGTGACTTTCACAACCTTCCTGCTTGTTCTATACTGAACCTGGCTGTTGATATATGTGTTTATCTCTATGTGTGTTTGTGTACGTGCCCGTTTTTAGGCACCAAAATGGATCCACTTACTCCTTCAGACTTCTTATCAGGGAAGATGCAGCTCTCTCCTCCTGCTGTGAAGTTGCAGTAAACCTTGAAGGAGTCTCGAGAGCATCCCTGGTTGGGATCAATCCAGTATTCACCTGAAGATAGTGTGTGTATGTGTGCGAGTGTGTGTGTGTGAGTGAGAGAGACAGAGAGAGTAAAAATTAACATGATTTCAGTGAAAAGTAGAGACTCAAACTGTGTAATCATGACTCTAACTCCTGAGGTTTTAGCCAGATAAGATAGCATTGCAAAAAGATTGCCTATTAGGAATAATGTAGTTTATGAATAAGTAATGCCATGCCTATGTGTTTCAGGTGTACCCACCATCAGGAAATTCTGGATGACAGAGCTGCAGGTCCTTGCAAGTCCGAGCAGGGTTTCCTTGAGTGCCAAGTGGGTGTTTCATCTGCTCAATTTCCAGTTTAAGGGAGTTGAGTGAGCCGAAGATCTCCTCCATGCCATCATCATAGTCCTTGTAGTTGGCATCCACTCCTGCTTCATCCATTATCTGACTGGCATCAATATTCCTACGTGACCTGCCCTTGCTGGGAGCTTGAATAGGAAGTGGGTGGATAACATCACCAGGTGGGCCCTGATATGAAGTGGCAGAAAAATAAACATATTGGTAAGAGAGAAGCTTGGGGATACTGTTTACATCCATAGTGAAAGATCATTTTTTGGAATCAACTAATGGTCTGAGCTAATGATCTTACCTAACTGAGATAAAAACCAAAAAATGATACATCATGCATTAAGTAGACTTACAGGGGGTCCAGGGAGTCCAGGAACACCAGTCTCTCCTTTCGGACCAGTTTGACCCTACGCAAGAAAAATATATCAATTGTTTTGCATACTTGTACGGTGGATGGAATGATTAAATACACTAGTGGGTGGCTATTGCTCCAGATTCATTAAAAAATACTTACTGATGATCCCTTAGCACCTTTTGGACCAGGGGGACCCTACAAACACATAGTGGGAGTAGTTGATGTTACACCAAAATTTGCAACCATATCATATTATGGGTTAAATGGAGTTGACAGTAAGGTAGTTTCCATAACAACTGCAGGATCAGAGGGATTGTTAAATGCTCTGTGTCCCATGATATGAGGTGACACTGCAGCCATTTGGTAAGGCTCTAATTGGAGGTGGGTCATTCTAATGCTTTTTCTCATGAAAACTTTTTAACTTCAGGTTCGCAAAAAAGAGTGAGTTAGAGTGAAGTCAAAGGTTTTACCAAATATTAATTACAGACTTAAAATATCATTTCATAAAACAACCCCTTTAAGGAAAACCGACTCACAGGTAATCCTGGAGGACCAAGAGGACCAAGTGGACCCGAGGGACCGGCAATACCCTGATGGGAGGAAAAATTAGCCAATTGGTGAGTTTTGTGTAGTGGCTAGAAAACATTTCCATATATCTGATAGCACTTTTAATCAAGATCTTGGTGTAATAATATTGACTAACAGGTAAAAATCTGTGATAGATAATTCAATATTTACTTCCAGTAAGCAGAAGTGGAGAACTTAATGGCATGCTGAAGACTTGATGAATAATCAACTCACATTATCTCCTTTGGGTCCAGATGTTCCCTGAGGACCAGGAAGACCCCTGTCACCCTTTTCTCCCTGTTCACCTGGAGGTCCAATTAGGCCAATGAGACCAGGATGGCCCTGAAAACAACACACAATAACACCCACAATGTTGATGAAATGGTGAATATTTTACTATCTTTAACTATTTAACTTTCTTTTTGATCAATAATTCTTGAAAAAATGTTGCTGACCAACTCCTGGAGCTGATTGAGGATCATAACATCTTATTTTTTAATTTTTTAATTCTAGATTTAACTGTTGGCTTTGATATCATTGATCATACCATCTTATTTGATAGGTTGGCAAGCTTGGTTGCCATTTCTGGTACAGTGTTGAATTGGTTTCACTCATATCTGACTAATAAATATTTCAATGTCTGTATTGGCAATTGTATATCCTCATCAGCTCCCCCACAGTGTGGAGTCCCCCAGAGGTCTGTCCTGGGGCCAATCCACTTCTCTTTATACACGCTAACCCCTGGGTTGTGTGTTTAGCTGCCGTCAAGACATGTCATACCACTGTTATGTTATGGAGTTCAGATTTATTTTTCTGCAAAATCAATCTAAACCCCGACCAAATTGAAGTCCTCAAAATTGGTCCTGATAACTTTGCTACTGCAGTTGATCCGTTTATTGGTCCACTTCATTCAAACAGCAAACCTGCTGCCAAAAATATCGGTATAATCTTTGGTCAGAACATGTCTTTAGATCACCATGTTACTAATTTTTCCAATCCTGTTTTGTTCCAAAGGATTTTGAAATATTAATCAATATTTTCAAGATTAGTATAATACCCGTTACCCTGGCTTCAATCAAGCTGCCTCAAATCATTTACAGTTGGTTCGGAATGCAGCTGCTAGATTTCTCACTAGAACTGGCCATAGGTCCTACATTACCCCTATTCTTTCATCTCTCCATTAGTTTCCCATAAAATTCAGAATAACCTACAATAAATTAATTACATTTAAATTACAGCACGGTCTTGCCCCCAGTTATATATCGGATCTTCTCACTCCTCATTCAATTTCATGACTATTCTGCTCTTCAAACCCTGGTCTTTTATCTATCCCCTACTCCACCTGCAAATCAAAAGATGACTGTATCTCTGCAGTTTTGGCCCCGAATCTCAGGATTAATCTTCCCAAATCCTCACTTACTATCAAACAAGTTGGTATATTAATATTTCATTTAGCCACCATTACACATTCATCATTGACTGGGTGGGTAAATGCCATTAAAACATTCTTATTAACTTAATGCTGGAAATCGAAACAGTGAAGTAAATGCTAAATGTTAGAGAAGCATAAGGAACCAATTTCATGAATTACCTTTTCTCCCTTAATTCCAGAGTCTCCTCTCAAACCGGCTAAACCTGGGGGACCCTGTGAACAAAAGAAACATGAAATAACAAATTAGACAGGAACAATTTGACAGCACAGGCTATGTTTTTAGAATAATCAACAAATGATCAGATGTCCACATTATGATGACAAATGGGGTACCTTGTTATAAAAGCCGGCAATAATATCTACATACCATAGGTCCTGCTGGTCCATCTGGCCCTGGGGAACCAGGTAGACCTTGCTCTCCCTGTACAGGAATTAAAATTGGACATTTTCATTATTGTAGAGTTACAAGAATGCTTTTGATTAATGACCCAGCAGTTTTTAATCATTACTGTATTAGTATTTTATCAGTGCTTTAATAGGCACTCACCCATTGACTGAGCATGTCTTTATAAATTTATTGCAAGATTATGACTGTGTATGACTATAATAAACATGTTGAAGGGTTTACTTACAACTGGACCAGGGATACCTCGAAGTCCTTCAGAGCCAGGTTTGCCAGGTGATCCCTGAGGACCAACAGGACCTGTCTTTCCTTGGGGACCTTCCAAACCAGACTCACCCTTTAGAGCAGAAACAGGACAGAGATACCATTGGCTATGTGAAAAATTATAATTTGCTGGTATATTATAAACAAAAGGAGAGAAAAGGAATACAGATAATTTCAAATGAAGTTAAGAGCATTAACTTTACCTTTGCTCCCTTTTCACCTTGTCTTCCTTCGGGGCCTGTTGTTCCAAGAGGTCCCTAAAATTATGACAAAGAAAGAGATTAACAGATTGATATATGAGTGAACATATTAATGGCTCTCCATTTTTAACATGGAGAGATGCCAGGATATAACTTACTCTCTTTCCTGGTGGCCCAGAGGGACCAGACTCTCCAGTGGGTCCTGGTGAACCCTGCAAAAAGTGAAAAAAAAGAAGGGGATTAGATTCAAATTCACGAGTGATGCATCCCCCACAGGAATTGTGATCTATATTTTTGAAAAGAAAGATAGAAGAAAATGGCACAATACTCACAGGCTGACCAGCCTCTCCATCATCTCCTTTGTCACCAGCAGGGCCATCTATACCCTACATGGTGAAGAAACAATGTGAGTTTTACTGAACCAATGACACACATCCTGTGAATGACTGTGATAATATTTGACACTGCATGCAAAGTAAAAGAGCCAAAAACAAACAAAAACAACTTGATATCGACATTAGCTAATGACGCTGGTGACATTTCAGTACTTACAGCGGGACCGGGCTCTCCTGGTGGTCCGGGATCACCTGGGAAACCACTTGGACCCTGGAAATGAATACAAGTGGCATTATAAGCTTGAATGAAATATTCATTGCTTCATTTAGTTAAATAAACAGATGAAGGGGAACACATATGTTATTGTTAATAAATCCCCCTTCTACTATGAGGTGGCTGTTTCCTAAGGTGAATAAAGACTTACGGGGCTGCCTTTGGGACCATCATCTCCGGGTGGACCCTTGGGGCCAGGAGGTCCAGCAGCACCAGCAGGACCTCCTTCTCCCTTCTCTCCACGCTCTCCTCTTGGACCCTTAGATAGAGTGTAAGCATTTGTAGTTCAGAGGGATTTACATGATATATTTGACGGAGAGAAAAATGATGAGTCACGAAGAATATATATATAAAAATGGGACAATACTAAAGTTATGTCTTCATTCTACATTTTGGTAAATTTTGATAAGAAAATCTACTCAAGTCACTGACTAACTAGGATTTATTTATCTTGGTAGTGTACCTATTGTTATTTTTCCTTGTAGTTCTGCTCATGAGGATTTACTACTGCTTCTTATATTGTTCTTAACATGGAGAGGACATTCACTTACCGATGGACCGACTTCTCCCTGAAGACCTGGTTCTCCTGTTTCACCAGAATCTCCCTAGTAAAGAAAGAGAAAGATGAGAATGTAAAATATTTTCTTTCAAAAAGGTCCCTTGATCCAGCAAAACCATTTTCATACACAGATGTCCGAGTGCCCTTCACCAGCTGGTCAAAAAGAGATGCTACAGAGGATTTCAATCCATCATCTGGAGTCAGGTACATTGGTTGGAGAGAGTGCTGACCTCAGTCTTTTTCTGGATACTGCCCATACATCTCTTCTTTTTCCCTGTCTTATTGAACAACGTCCCTGTTGACTCATCCACACTGTGGGTAACATCATTATTCAATGCCAAATAAACTTGCTACTCTCCTGCTGGGATATAGTTAAGATTCTGCTATGACTACTCCCAGGGACCCAAATGTCAATTCTTATCCTTTCAGCATTATACTAACATGGAATGATAAGAGCAAATCCATATTCTAATCACTACCTGACTGGACCGAGCTGTGGAGCACATCAAGATCCTCTCTTGCATGAATAACTGCCTCTTAACATCTACTCTCAATCAGCATTGGGATTCCTTTTCAAACCTTTCTTATTTCTGTCAAGATTAACACTCAATTCAGTTGGCGTATCTAGTTAGAAGTATGACTAATATATACTAAGACGAGTCTGTGTAGCTCTTTATGGGTTTTACATGCCCATACTCCATCTTTGAACCAGCCTGCTCACAAACTGACAAATACTGTAACCATGTTACAGTTAAGATTTGTTAAAAACAAACGAGACATCTATACTGTCTTGAGAGAAGATGCGTTTCCACATATACCTATTTAAGAATGATTAAAGATCCAATGAAATTATTTCAATTTAATAACAAGTATTGTTGTGGAATATTCATGTTATCAATATTCAGATGCATGTTGGGCCGCGGCAGTTCAGGGTAGAATGTGAACTTAGTAACTGTAGGAACCTTTCGCCCAATGAGCACTGGGATAAGTACCAGCAGATCCGCGGCCCGACTTCAGATAAGAGGTTGACGATATCATGACACATGATAATCATGTTAGACACATCATATTCATTTCAGCTTCAGGAGTATTTAATCATACGTTGTGGGTGATAAATGTTTTAGAGCATCTTCTCTGAGCACAGGTGATTCTTGAGTGGTTGAGAAGGCGTGACCCTGAGTTCACATGACTCTTTTTTGATAGCTAGCTAACCTTGCAGGCTTGCATGATGTTGATAGATAACAACTTGAGAGCAGACCAATTGATTGCTGATGAGAATTTATGTCCAATCAAATCAAAGCATTGGATTATGTAATTCATTACCAGAAGCAGATTGATTTCCTGCAGTGGTTTGATTATGTTGACAATGAAGAAGATGGTTTATCAAGAGGCTTGTGTTATGTCTCCACAACAATACCGGTTTTAATATTTTGGGTACCTTCACGTGAACAAATGTTCCGTTCAACAATAGAAGGCTGGAAAATCTGATTTTTATTTGATTGAATCTTTAAATCCCCTCCAGACTCAACTTCTTTGTGATTTCCTGACCTGGATTATTGAGCGTAACTCAAGACAATCTACACCAAGTGTTTCATTCTGCAGTACAGCGCTTGACAGCTAAGCCACGCTAACACTTACAATACAGCCAATTTATTGTAAGTGAACATAACCCAACCACGATCCCAGCATAGCCGTACCTTTTCTCCTACAGCACCAGGGTTTCCAATACCACCAGGAGGTCCCTGAGGGCCGTCAGCTCCAGGGGCTCCTGATGGGCCTCTGGGACCAGGTGGGCCAGGTGGACCCTTGAGAGAAGAGAACGAGTCAAATAAACAAACACATCACTTCCTATATAGTCTTAATGACGACATCTAATTCATAAATACGTTGTTATATTCATCCTCCTCAAAGCTCTTACCATTTGACCAACATCTCCAGTTTCACCCTTCTCACCAGGGGGACCGGGCAAACCCTGAAGTTGTGATAGAAAATATAGGGGTGATGTTAATCATTTTTAAAAACACTTTTTTGGAGTAACAGTTTCTGTTATTCTGTTTTAGCCCTAACCTGAAGCCCCACTGGGCCTGGGGGTCCAGGGAATCCTCTAGATCCTTCATCTCCCTTCTGGCCAAAAAGTCCCTGTTGACCTCTGGGACCAGGTTCACCATCAACACCCTACATAGTAGAAAACCGATTCAAATAAGATGGTATGAAATACAGGTAAACAGATGATGCTCATCACTTTTAGAGGAATAGATTCTGGAAAGAATGGCCACTCACAGCAAGACCAGGAGCTCCAACAGGACCTTGAGGACCAGTAGGACCAGGGGGACCCTGGAGAAATAGAGAAGGCAGAACCATCAATTAAAACATTCAATCAGTGTAGTAGCTGCTACTGGAAACTTTAAACCCTGAGCTGACTTCGCTGACAGAAAATAGAATAACCACACAAGTTCCTAATGTAAAACAATGGGTATACAAATAAAAACTCACATGTTCTCCTTTGTCGCCTTTGCTTCCTTTCTGTCCTGGTTCACCAAGCTCTCCCTGAGGATGGAAAAATAAAACTCCGTCAGCTTCAATAAAGCAGCAAGCAGTAAGAAAGGACAATGTCACTAAATAATACAAATAATAAAATAAATAATTCTGAATTATTAAAGTTTTGTTTCAAACAAACACAATGAATGGAGGGTATCAAATTAACTGAGTTAGAATTAAATAAAACCAAATCATTCCGATTTCTTTTAACTGTACCTTGCTAGAATTTTCAAGGGCTTTTCTATATGATAATGTTATTTTCCTTTCCCCTTATGTGACGGAGACTATAACTCCCATTTGAAGGGAGCTCATCAAAGAATAGAATGTCATTTTATAAGCCCATGGTGGATAAATAATTAGTTCCACTCACAACCTGTTTGCAGCAGGACTCCCAGATAAAAAAGACGTCATGCTTTTGAAATTCTCCACATCTTGTGAATGTTAAGAAAAAACAATGACTCAAACCCCAAAATAAAGTCCTTCAGTCAATGACCTTGTGTTCAGCTGAAACGCAATTAGTCATTTTATACGAGCCCTGGAGTTTTCCAGTCCCTGAGAACTAGACTTATAATGAGAGTGTGTGGATGTGAGTAAATGTTACTTTATGGGATCCTTTTTATATCTCTATAGCAAATACCCTTTGTATTCTCTCTGTCCCACTAGAGCACGGGGACCGTTGTTAGGGCAATTAAGAAGTTATGAACTGAGGCATTCTTTAAAGCATGAGAGATTATGCACTGAGTATTCTTGTAGTTGATCTTCCTAAAAATGTATTTTTTTTCTTCTTCTTCAGTAAGCAAGGGGGATTTTTTTGGGTTCTAAATAATAAAGAGGCTCACGCACACTGTTTCTGTCTCTACCTCCTCATCCACCTCCATTTCACATCAAATCAGGATAGTATGTAGGCTTAACATGACAGGTTAAGCATATCAAGACTTGCCCTCAAAGAAAACCCCATGACTTGACAGAGTGGACAAGTGGGACAGAGATTAAATCAATTCTGACTTATATATGGCTTGCAAAGTTTAGTGGATTCGTTTATTTGTTATCGTGAGTGTGTTTATATAAGAGCAAGATGGAGATAGTGCTTGTGAGAAAGGGAGAGTGGGTGTATTATTTCAAGGCAAGCTCAAAGTCATATCTATGTAAAATAATTTTGCCATCATATCTGTCATTCTATATTACTACAGCTTACTGAAGCAAAACAATACAACAGAAATTAGCCATGTCTTCCTAATTTACCTTATCTCCATCTTCTCCTGGGGTCCCAGGAGGTCCTCCGGGTCCTGGCAGACCTACAGGTCCTTGAATTCCATCTCTACCAGCAGGGCCCTGAGGACCTTTCTCTCCCTGTTACAGAATTAAATCACAAAAACAAAGCAAAAAAAACAAAACAGTCAGGACAAAGCAACTCTGACACGTCAATAGAACTAATAATGTAAACTTAGATGTTGCCCTCAAACCAAATTCCAAATCATAATTCTCTTCTCCCTGGGGGTGGGAGATATTCCAAGAAAAGACGGTTCTTACCGGTCCACCCTTCTCTCCAGCAGGGCCTGGGGGTCCCTGAGGGCCAGGTCGCCCAGGCAGACCAGTAGGTCCAGCTGGACCAGAAGCACCTCTTTCACCAGGGGAACCCTACAGAACACAAGATAAACGGTAGGAATGCTGTAACTTAATAGAAAAACTAAGCAAAAAAGAAGGATTTAGCAAATTTTATTTGAGAATCAGAATTAACTCTATGGCCAAACCTGTATTGTGTAAGAACTAAGGTAACTGCACACATCCATATGTTATGCAACACAACCTGGTACAAATGATCGTAGGAGTTGGATCCAGAAAGGGAGACAAGCCCCAGCGAATGAGAAAGCGTGGGAAGGAGAATGGGTGGGAATGAGCATGAAATAGCGGAGAGAGATTGAGAACAAGGATGCAAAGATTTTTACTCACAGCAGGGCCAGGTGGGCCGTTAGGCCCCTCGTTTCCTTTCAGGCCATGGGCTCCCTGTAGAGAGAGAAAATGAAGACTTTTGAACAACACTATCAAGGAAGCACTTTTGTCCTCTCTTGCACTGGACCAGTTATTTCAAAAAGCATCCTCATCCACCTTCCACCCCCATTATACACATACATACAGACACTGCCTTTGGTCAACACAACAACACATTTGTGAGTGTCTCATCCTGTCCAACTTTATTTGGCATCCTTAATCTGAATAAAGAGATGTCCACGGTTACTTACTAGAAGGGCATATGTACAAAACACAGTACACTTTTTTCTCTACAGAACACCACTGAGGTTTCTGACACAAAATCAGAATTTTAAATTCTACTCGTACATTCACTTGTATTGATCAGCACATGACTGTTGCAGCATAACTAAATGCAAAAACTAATAAAATGACATTAAATCTGTTAGGAAATTATGTAATTGAGCTCGGTCAAAACAGAGTGATATACTCACAACAGCTCCAGGGAGACCCCTCTCTCCAGGGAAACCTCTTGGTCCAGGAGGGCCGTCCTTGCCAGCTGGGCCAGACGGGCCTGGGTCACCCTGTGTAATGCATAACACAGCATTTACTAATCTTGTGAATTCAAGGCAACTGACATCATTCCAATATTTTATAAACAAGAATGAACATATTTGTGGCTAATTTCAAGGAAATTTAAAAAACAGTGGCACGTTAATATCAGCGTAATTACATTTATATTCAAAGTTAATCACAGATATTGTGCTGAAACTTGCTGGTCATTTTGCAGATGAATGTTTAAGTAAAAGTTAATTGGAGCTTTAGTACTCACCTTGGCTCCTTCTTTTCCTGCAGCTCCGGGTAGACCCTGCTCACCAGGTGGGCCTGGTGGTCCTGGGTGACCACGATCTCCCATTGGTCCAGTTTCTCCCGTCGGTCCCTAGGGTTGAAAGACAAGTTAAGAATTTGGGACAGAACAAGATGAAAGGCCATCGGTCTGAGAAATGAAACTATCTGAAAAGATAGTTGTGGGATTGTGGGATTAAAAAATAAACAAAAAGGACTAAGAACTGTTTCATGTATCAAGTGAATGATAGCCATGAACCATTTTAGAAACCTGCTAGGCACTGAAGCCACAAACAGTTGTGTATGAACATTTTTCTTAAGTAGCACTAGCAGAACATAAAGCATGATATGTTTACACGCGCATGTGTAATGAATGAAAATCGTCACTGTGAATATCAGAGGGAAAAACACTGCAAAGTAAAGGTTCATGTAGGTATGGTAAGCTAATAATGATACTATAAGCATTATGATTGTAACTTCCCTGCAACTTATGTTACCCTACAAATTAAGAGTACCATCACCATTGTATATGTCAAAGATAATGAGTTTTGAGAGTGCCACTTTTCAGCAGTCATCGACAGTGGTGAACAAATTAGGTGGGAAATCTTGGGGTCCTTCCTTTAGAGAATGGTTACTGAAAAATGATCATTTCCAGAATATTGTTATGAACGGATTTCTAAGGGGCTTCATTTAGATGGTGGCACAGAGTCGTTGGAGTTGCAAATACAGGGCGATTAGGAATTTCATCAGTTTTAAGGTCAAGTTTGTCCAGCCAAGCTCGTATGGTTAAGTCCTGGCTCGAAAGAAAACCTGACTACACCGATGTAAGCGGAGCATTGCAATAGGATATGTCCACTGCAGATCCTCCGGCACAGTAGTTACATTTTGATGCCCGATTTGACTGGAAATTAGGTTAACTGCAGCTGTCTGGGCGTGGACACATCCGATCATCTATCCAAATGTGTTTAATAATGTATATTAAGCCTATGCATCCCACCCCACTGAAAAAAACAATCAAACCAATAGCAACAACCAATCGCATGCCACATTCTGAATAATGTCAACATTAAGCGTTTGTTGAGGGGGTGGGTATGGACTTATATGGCACTTGGGGGATTAAGGCTGGATGCACTTCCTGATGCCCTGCAGTGGGTTTGAACCTGCAGCCCCTGGCTCATCAGTTGACGAAGCATGTGCTCTACCACTGAGCTACCGCAGCCCCTTTGATGTTTAGCAAATTATATATATCTGAATTTATGCAAATCTGCCAACAGTTAGTGCTAATGTTGGTGGCCTATTTAGTGGGGTATCCACAAAATAAGGACAGAATATTCAACATCGCTGCAGCTTTGTTAAGCAAAATGTGACTGCTGCTATATATATCTTGCATACATGGCCCTTTAATTGCTCCAAGTGGCCCACATTCAGGAGCTCTGCTGTAATGTAAAATTACAGTTGATTGAAGAGAGAGCTGCATATGATTCTGTAGTCATCACATTAATGTCTTATAAGGACTTGCAACAAAGTGGCTGATAACGTGGAATGAAGGGGATCTTGAGTGCCACATATCAATGCACTGTCAACAGCATCAGTAAGGAATGTAAGGGATGAGGATGTGTTGGCTATGGACACCTCCGTTGAGGAAAACAGTGAGGCAAATAAGTAAATTGTGGGAAAGTTTTATCATTGCTCTGTTGGTCCCAGGTACCAACCTCCATTGGAGACAGTGGCCAACTCTCAACAAATTCAGTAACAACCACAACCTTTGCTTGGCACATTTTTACAGGTGGGGCAAGAGCCCAAGCCCAACTGTGTGCTTGTGCAGATCAGGAGACAACTGCTTGGCTTGAGGAGCATGCATTCACTAAATAAATACATAAATACTCAGCTGGCCAGATTCCCTCTGGTTTGGGGTTCCAGATCTCAGATTTCTTTCTAGAATTGTAACTTGGACAGCAATACCTTCACACAATTTGTCATTGTAAAATAAGTTTACACTTGTTGTAAAACATGATATGCCTCCCCCTGCATCCTATGGCGCACTCTCTCTCTGTACTTTGAAAGAGTATAAATGCATACAATGAGGCTGCGGGGATTTGTATTCACATAATCTTCTCATTTGTACAAAACATCCACTGCATATATATTGCTCCTTAATGCTGAAAAGGAATCTGTACATGGGCAAAATGTGAATAGATCTGGCCCAAAGACATGCATTTGATGAGTGCAAACTAACCATGATGCACCAAAAACTCAATCCAACTTGGCTAAGCCATTGTCAATCTATCAAACTAGCACCCCAGGAGTGGAAAGTTGCAGCCACTGTAAATATTGGTGGATGCAAAATATATATTTTAAAAGGCTATAATATTGAGGTAGACATATTAGCTTCCTTTTAGCTTTAGGGGGGGAATCTGGGCCCCTGTCTTTGTAAATGAACACAAAACAATGTTTAAGAAATGTCACTTATGAAATGCATAGTATTGTGATCTAAAGAGAAGGTGAACCACCAAATAGGTGCAAGTTTGGTCATACGAGTATTTGGTTCCTGATATTCAATGTGAAGGGTAACAAGCTATCAGTAACATGGCACCGGACACAATGTTGCCCAAATGACTCCTCACCTGAGGTCCCACAACACCTGGAGGGCCAGGAGGTCCAGTCTTGCCTTGGAAACCCTGTAGATGACAGGAGAAGAAGAATGAAAATCAGAAAACCATAGGCTCTGTTGAGTCAAAATGAAGACCTTTGAAATAAATGAACTATTAATAAAGATAGTTTACTTACAGTCTCTCCTCTCTGTCCAGGGTGTCCAGGCAGTCCATCTTTCCCAGCAGGACCCTAAAAAACAGCCATGTAATGGTCAAGGTTTCATAGATAACTATTTACCATTTAGGTCCCTGAGCATGATTTCTAATAACGAAATGGAAAGGTGCAATGTATTTGTATTGCATATGTGATTGTACTTACAGGTGGCCCCTTTGGTCCAGGAAAACCTGTTGGTCCTTGAGGTCCTGGCAGACCCTGAATCAAACAACAAATCATTTTGTTATTAAAACCTATTTGTCATCACAGAAAGCACATAACAATGTGTTATTGAAATCATAAATAATACATACTCGTTCACCGGGAGGTCCTGGAGGGCCATCGCTTCCTGAGTTACCCTAAAGAGGAGCAAGGAAAAACAGAAAAAGGGATAGAAAGGTTAAACCAGTAACCAGGGACAATGGTTAAACTATTTCCCACCACAGAATAACGCAGCGACGTTAGTCAATGGAGGACTCTGTTGCACCTTTGGTCCTGCTTTTCCTGTGGGTCCTCTTGGCCCTCTCTCTCCACGAGGTCCCTTTATAGGAGCAAAGAAGAGATGTAAAGTTATAACATATTGTGATCCCCATCTACTTCTGCAGGTAAATCCTACGCGGCATGTTAAACTCGAGTGTCTTTTTCTCATTATTACTATGATCAACTGTGGTATCACGGTAACCTCTATGAGCACTGTTGAGTTGGTTATTACTTACTGTTGGTCCTCTTTGTCCCCTTGGGCCAGCTTTGCCTGCTGTTCCCTACGGACATGAGAACACGCAAAAATGTGTGACTTTCAGATACAGAATATACAGATTACATCAAGTATGGGTATTATGGCTAGAATTACATCATTTGATAGTGTTGCTTTTCACATGGTATGTACATTTGTTGTACAGTCAACGGTGGCTAAAGGATTGCATTATTGAGAGAATTGAAGTGGTAATGAAGGAATACAGTTTTTCAAATGTTTTTTCTTTATCCTGGATAATTCTTCATTCACTGAGGATAATGCAACTCTCTGTGCTGATAAATCTGAGACTAGGACAGATGTCCATCTTCAGCTCTGTGCCTGTACTAATCCAGGCTACTTTCTGACATACCCGAGTTCCTTTCTCTCCGTTGGCACCAGAAAACCCTTGGAAACCCTGGGATCCCTGTGTGAGAGAAAGAGAGAAAGTCGTTCCTTTTACAAAATAGAAATCTCATTAATCTAACATTGTGGGCTAATTCCTTGAAACCTGCTGGCTTGCCAAAGGCAACGGAGGATTGGTTGTGTAGAAACTTGTGGAGCAGTGGTGGTTGTTAGTTATTCTATATGGGTCAAAGGACTGACACCAAAGGGCATAGTTAAATCCCATACTCTTTGATCAGGGAGCTTCAACCATGTACACCAACTGACTGCTGCCTTTCTCAGCAAAAATAGGAAGTGGGGCATCAAGAGTTCAAAAAAGTGGGTTTCAATTTGTGAGACACAGTATGTGGGGGATTTACATCTATAGCTAGAGTTAGCCTTTCTTCCACTGATATTGCAGTTGTAATGAGCTACTGATGATGAATGAGACGTGAGGACTTGCCTTTGGTCCTTGTCTTCCTGGGTAACCTGGCAATCCAGGTACACCAAGTTTACCCTGTAAAGAAAAAAAAACACATTTAAAATGTAAACACAACAGTAAAAGCCCTTAAATAGTACTGATGTCAGCTGCAACATAAAAGAAGATGGTCTATCACTTTGTTTTTTATATATGTAAATTTCCCAAAATTTCATCATAGAACTTGAAGAAGAAAACTGAATGGAGATCTGGAATGAGTGGGCCATGTTTCTTTCAAAAACAAGGACAGTATTGCCTATGAGTGAAGTTACTCTGGCTGCGTCTTTTCCTTTTTCCCTCTGTTCGTGTGGGGCTGGATACAAAGTGTTTTCTGGAAAATGGACTTCTACTGTTTCTTTGTGCTCCAATAGTGTTGATAGAGTTCAGCACTTGTAGTAAGCCAAGCTAAGTGCTGATGACCCTGAAAGACCTGAAAATATTGATTTTCATCCAATCTATGGGTAGACTGACAAACCACAGGAGGACACATTAAGTAGACTGCATATTTGCATTCCCTTCAGCTGTTTGTCCGGAGTTTGGTTGCGGGGTCATGCTGGGGTCATCCCGACTCATTGAGCAAAGGGTGGGAAAACACTCTGGATGGGTCATCATTCCATCCAAGGGCTTGACAAATTGGGGTTTCAGTCTTGCTGAAGGTTATTTCAACACATTCTTCATATATCGTATAGTTCCATTATAATTCTGTTATCCTCGTTCACAGTCATATTCTGTAAAATGTACTCCACTCCACACACACACAACATCCATTGTATGTGT
The DNA here is from genome assembly GCA_900302585.1 of Regalecus glesne. NCBI lineage: Eukaryota > Metazoa > Chordata > Actinopteri > Lampriformes > Regalecidae > Regalecus > Regalecus glesne. Next base: position 26,437 of record OMLC01042070.1, read on the forward strand.
GCCCATCCTGGGAGAAATCCCCCCTTCATCGCCCGCCTCAAGTCTCCTGCAAACCTCTCTCCCCACCAAATGTTTTTTTAAGGGATTTGTTCCCTATTTGATAAGAGGGCCCAAGAACAGGATGCTGTACTATCACAACTTACTGTTGGTCCATGAGTCGTCCTTACTCTTGCTACATCATGCTTATTGCTAAATACTCCTTTCTCATGTGAGTGAGCCTACAGTCTCTGATGCACTGCTCCACTGATTTGCATATATTTACAGTCACCTGTCAGTGCCACCCAGTGTCTAGTATAGTAAGCTAGAGCTGAGCCCAGTCACACTAAGGGTACAGGAAAATCCATGGGAACACTGTTGTTCAATAATGTTTTAATCAAAATAACAAAGGATGTGGTCAGCATAAATAGCTTTGACAATTGAGCACAACTTTATCTTTATCTTTTTAACTTTATCTTTAAACTTTACGGTTATATAATCGACAGGTGTTTTTCTTTTTCCAGGGTATATACTGTACATCTAAACAATTAATGCAGAATGTGGTCTAAAGCAGACAGCTCACCTTCTCACCGCTGAGACCGAGAGGACCAGCATCTCCTGGGAGACCTGAGCGACCCTTGGGCCCCTCAGGACCATCTTCTCCTCTAGGTCCTGCAGATCCAAGCTCCCCCTGTAGAGTAGCAAACAGCGAAACATTATTATCCTGTATCATGGCAAAACCAAATTGACACATTCTTGTTTAGATTCAGGGTGAGGCGATAGTATTTGAGCTATTGGGATACATCCACACAGGGGATTATAGCTGATATACAAATGACTATGTCCCTAGCATACATTTGAGAACCAGCTCTTTTACAGTATGTTGGCAAATCATCTATGTATAACTTGAAAAGCAAAGACACTGAGATTGAGCATTGTGGAACATCCATTTTAGATCATTGGGGGATTGAATCTTTTGCATCGATTTCAACACAGTGGTCTCTATAGTCGAGATGATGTAACCCAGTCGGTAACCAGGACCATGGAGAAAACATGTAGAATAGAAATGTATCAATAATTGCTTTCTTAGTCTGGTGTTACAGCTTTAAAAGTTGGCGTGTTGATTTGTGTTTTCCAGCTTTATGGGAAATGTGGCAGTTCTGATGGAGGGGTGTGTTGTGGGTATGCTCAGGGTAAGGCTGTGTACTTTGATAAGAGCAGTATCCAACCTAAACAGATCCTTTGGCTGAATAATCTATTGATGAAAGTATCTACTTTTTGCTGGTCAAGTTCTTTAACATATGAAGATTGTTACGAGTCTGTCATTATAACGTGTGGCAATTCAGCTGGCTCAAAATTTTCAGCAAGTTCTTCCACTGACTGAATGAAGTCATTGTTAATTAATTCGCAATTTCTCTACTGTTAGTGCTAATTACTCCATTTACTTCCAGATAGTGGATTGTAAAAAATTAAAATGTTGAAGTAATCTTGGGGGACAATGGCACATTTCAGGCCAAGTAACTTTAGACATGTTCAGTTTGATTTCATTAGGTTTAAAAGTGTCTCAGACATGAAAGAATACGCTCCCTTCCCGGCCCAGATGATTTATTGTCTCTGCTGTGAGCATAGCTGGGACCATTAATCACGTAGGCTATGATATTACAATTAAGCCATAATGACTAATTAAAGAGGGCAGAAGAGCTCGGGAGGTTGGGTGTTTGTCTAGTAATTGGAGATTTGTAGTTTCTTCCATTGCCCCTGGAGAAAGCCTGTTGAGGTGTCCTTGACACTGAATCCCTAACTGCTCCCGAGCGCTGCGAGCTGCACTCATGAGTCCTGTACAATAGGATAGTTTAAATGGAGAAACCCTTGGTCGTGTGGCAAATGCAACAATTCTATTCTATTATATTCTAAATACTATGTATCTGTTCTCATGATCCAATTAGAGTATATATTTCTTATTATCACACCCTCAACTTGAATCATACTATACTGTATAGTCTGAAATATGTTTACTGCTTTATGCTTAGGGATACGAGAAATGAGATTAAATCTTGTTGGCCTTCAACATCATAGTCATACAATAGGAGAGAAACTGACATCAGTAGAAATCGATAAAATCCCCTCTAGGACATCAGACAGGGATGTCTATTTGAAACAGCTGTTGGCTGTAAAATTGCTGTAATTAGCTGTTTAGGTGACAAAGTTGTTTGCTATCTACCACACAAAGCAACCCTAGGTGACCATCTGCTAAATAAGTCCATAAGTGTTGTATAATTGTGCTCCTTTCCAATTTCCTGTAGAGCTGTTAACAGGCTACATGCAGAATGAAAGGGCACACACCTGCTCTGACAACTGGTCAAAGCTGTGGAGACCCAGTGTTGTGTGGAAGTTATTCAGTTGAAGACTTCTGATTACTTGCAGGTTTAAAGAAAGGCATTCAGATTCCAGTCCATCCTTTGGGTCTCAAATCACTGCTTACATTAGGATCCATTTGCAGAGAGAGACAGACTCTTTCCCTATGTCCCTCTCATGGGCTTGGAAGGGTTTAAAGTGCCGATTGATTTCTTCTCACTTTCTCCACTCATCTATAGACAGCCTGGTCAAGGATTAGGAATTTGATGTTTGAAGTTAAGGCCAGGGCATGTCTTAGTTCCTGTGGTTTGACAGTGTAACTTCCTAATGCATGTTTAAGTAGGAAGTTACTGTAAATATACTAGCAAACCTTCCCTCAAAGGTCATTGGCGTATGGGTAGAAATAACTATGAGATCATTTAGATTTATAGAGAAGAAACCATGGTCTGCTAGTATTGTTGTTTAGCTAATTTTTTTTCTTCATTAGCCACACAACCAAGGCTGGTCGAATTCGTTCTCTGCATTCAACCCATCCTATTGTATCAGGCGCATTGAGCTGCCTCATGGCACTTGGGGAGCAGTTAAGGATTCAGTGTCTTGCTCAAAGACACCTTGACATTCTTTCTGCGGGGGGGATAGAACCATCAATCTCCAATTATAACAGGACAGTCTGACCTCCTAAGCTATGCTACCCCTATAAGTATACCCCGTATAGTATACCCACAGACAAATGTGTGTATAGAGATACACATACACTACTAGTAAGCTTCAAGAGAAAAAAAACCCTTATATTTGGCCAATAAAGACCATTATGTAATGGACATTTTGGTAAGCAACAAGGGGCCATATCTCCTCAGGTCTAGATCATTGAGTGTTTTAGGTGTATTTATCTGAGTTCCTGAGGCTTCTCCAGTGGCTTATATATGATTGAGCTATGATATCACAGCAAACAAAAACAAAAGAATACAAAACAAAGTCTTACCCTGTCTCCCTTGATGCCCATATCTCCCTTGAAACCGGGGAAGCCATCTTCTCCCTAAGTGCAAGACAAGACAGACACAGGAGAAGAAGAGGATGTAACCGCTACTCTGACACAGACAGAAGAAGATAGTGCTCTCACACCCACTCTGATCCAATAGATGTGCCCTTGCTTACCTTTTCACCCTTGTTCCCTTTGAGACCCCGTACACCATCAGCTCCCTGTGAAACAAAGACAGATAGCTCTCATTCAGAAGAACATCATGATTTTTTTCCTATTTAAGCATAAAAGCAGGACTTTGAATTTTGAGTCAAAGCAACGTCAGAGTGTCTGAACCACTTTAGGTATTTTAAGGCATTAGAGGACGAAAAGCACCTCAAGGTATGAAGTGTGTAACAAAAGTTTTACAGTATTGTGGGAACATTTTGCTGTGAAGTCACCATGTCTGTATGTCAAGAGACCAGCGGTGTGAACATAGAGTCGAGGTCTTTCACTATTGTCCTAATACCAATTCCCACAGTTGCATTACCTGGAGACATGTAATGGTGTCATCCTGCTAGCTTTGACAGAGAAAGAGGGCAGTCGGGAAGATATTGAGTCATCTAGGGGCAGTTTGTCTCAATTATTGGGTCTGACTCTTACAATGTTGTTGGTCATACTGTACCATGATAAAAGATAAAATTCAACCACAACCCTATTGGAGGAATTATGTATTTGTTTGATTGCATTGTGCTGTAAGGTGTAAGGTAATGGCATTATGAACATAGGAATCACATGGTTGGTGAATAGATAACTTACCTTCACACCTCTGGGGCCTGGATAACCAATTGGTCCTTGAGACCCAGGTGGGCCCTGGGGAAGTAAGGATGTTGGTGAGCGCTTGTAACCAGCTTTCATAAACACATATATTGTGTGTCTGTGTGTGTGTGTGTGTGTGTGTGTGTGTGTGTGCGTATACGTATACGTATATACACATCTACAAACAAAAACACACACACACACACATATATATACATATATATATGAATAATTAACAATGTAATCATAATTTCTACTCTACATGAATGTCAATTATCTTAAGATAAAGGGAAGGAAGAGAAGAGGAGAAAAAAGACTTACCATGTGTCCCTTCTCTCCGTTAGGTCCCTCCTTTCCAGGGTGACCCTATAAGTTTTTAAGAGAAAAATGAATTGAATCTCATGACAGGATAATTGCTCTCATAAACGTGACACTAGCTCCTTTTACAGAGGGATAAAGTTGTACTCTATACTATGATATGAAAGACTGGGAAGGCCCATTTGAATAACAACCTTTGGAATGTAATCTGATTTAACATCTCTCTTTAATGCACATATTATGGAGGGAAAGGGGTTTTTCGATGCCTGTACACATGACACATATGCCTGCACACTCGCAATATCAATGGCAAGAGATAAAATAAGTCAAATCTGGTAATTTAACAGCAAAAAAGGATTAAGGATAATTTATTATATTTTAATGAGGCAATGTTTCTTAGAGGATTTCAGAAATGCACTTCAAAAATGAGAAGATAAAGAAAAGGAAATATAATTAATGGAAGAAATCAAGCACAAAGAAGTAAAAATCGTAAAAAGAAATTGCTGATGTTGATTCAGGGAAAAAGTTTTGAATAAAATAGATGATTATTTAACTTCGGAAGAGCTGTTTCTGCTCAGACACTATCAAATTTCAAATTCAAATGTCTTAGCTCAAGGTTTTTTGCACATCAGAGTATGTCATTATCAATATATGTCTCAGAGAGAACTCAATAAGAAACAATAGTAGAAGAAAAGCAACTAAATAACAATGAAAAAATGTCAATGAATTCCAGTAATAATAACAGCATCCACCATGTGTGTCATAATCATGAGGGAAGCAAAACCTCCTCCTCATCCTTGCACCTACTTTAAAAGCCATTAGAGAACCAAGGTACATCAGTGTTCACATCCATCTGGCTCTCTTTTCCAGTCATCCCCTTCCTATTCTCTAAATCCCCTATTTCGTAGGGCATTACCCATTTCACATCCACCCCCTCCCCTATTTCTCCTCTCCAATAATCTCTTTTACCATTTTTATCTTACTCTGTCCCACAAGCCAGCTGGTGCCTTCCCACATCTATATGTAATTAATAAATGTGCTCATTATGATATTGGTTATATGTATGTATGTCCATGTATGTGTGAGTGTTTTTGGAGACTCACCGGTGGACCATCAGCTCCTGGCATTCCAGGCAAGCCTGGCTTTCCTGTCGGACCCTGAAAAGAAGACCAGAAGGGAAGCTGTTAGGGATACTGACATGTGCTAAAATAGGATATCAACAGCAGCCTGAACATACGGATATCATAACAACTGGTACATAGGGTACTTGGTAAAAACATGAGGTATTATTTTGCCATTGGATGTTACTTCAAAACTGAGATTATCTCCCTATTAAAATTCTGGCCGAGTTTCACTGAAATATCATCATGTTATGAATATACCATCCAATTCTCTTAATCCAATCCGTGTGAGGATTACAAACAAATTCTTAATCAGTACAACAAGGTAGGATCATGACTACCTTGGCTTTAATGATAGCCCATGATGGTCATGTCAACATAGATGCAAAGGCCTTTGCTTTGAATGTGATTATGTATTAGAGGAAAATATAGTGTGTGTGTGAGTGTGTGTACGTGCATGCATGCGTGCGTGTTTGAGACACACAGCTGGATCCAAATGATTTAATCTAAATGTGTAAAAAAGCATCAGCATCATTTTACAAGAGCAGCATGTCTGAATGTTTTCTATTTTAATAAAAAGAATACAGTAACTTGGACTTTACCTTGTAAAATAAGGAAAATGTTCATGCATTCTTACATACTTTTTCATCTCTGCCTGTTACCCTGCTATGACAGTGTTATGGTGCTGCAGGAGTACATATCCCAGTGTTCATTATATTCCAGTTATAATGTAAAAACCTCCAGAAATCCCTCACCTTCTCTCCAGGAGCTCCAATGGCTCCCTGGGGGCCTGGAAGTCCCTGTAGGGGAAATCCGGGATACTTGCATGATTCTACTGTTTGGAAATGAAAACTGACCAAATGTTCAACCTTTATCTGCATGTTGTTCAGATTAACTCAATAAAGGGAACAATAAAGATCTTCAATCCAAAAGGAGGATATGTATGATTTGAATACTGACCTGGGCACCTGGGTTGCCTTGCTGTCCTGGGGGACCTGGCTCTCCTTGTGGTCCCTGAGACAAAAGAAATATTGATTATAGAAATAACAATGTAAATAGATTAACTAATTCATATTTGACTAGAATACATCCCAAATAAAAACAAAATCATTCGGTGCTTTATTTATGGCATATTTAACGTAAAATTTAAGAGGCATTATTTATTTGTCATATATATATATATATCACCTTTTTCTTCGGAGCGCAAAGGGAACCTAGTACAGCATAGTTGCAAGCTTTAGTGAACTGAAAACTCATAATCCTTACAGTATCATGCTTGTTTAAAATAACTTCTGCAGTCTGTACACCAACTCGTGGAGCATGTATCACTCAACAACTTTTGTAGTTAGGGGTCACCAACAAAGTATTCTAGATCGAAACTGCCAGCAAGTCAGACCCACACACCCAGACACACACACAACACACAAAACACCCCATCATTTCTGCCCAAACACAGACCCATACAATGCTCTACCAGAGCCAAACACTATCACTATGCTAAAGAGGTGGGCAGGTGCGTTACTATCATACAGTATCAAGGCCTGTGCCTGACTAACATTAAAGATGTGGACCCTACACTCTGCTTCAAATTCAGTTCTACCTGCACCTTAGCCTGGGTCTGCATGTGATGTGTATATTTAATGGGAGGTACTTAGCATAATTGGTCCAAGTCTTAATTATGGAGTCTGACCTCCTAGTCCCCGCTGAATTTGAACCGTGCCTTTACCTTTACCTACACCTTTATTCTGAGAGGGCATTGGGACTGTTGAACTCGTGCCAACTCAATATTATCTTCTAACCAGGACCATAACTTTGGAACTGTATTTCAATAGCTAACTTGGGTTTTATGTAGCACATACACACAAATTCAACTTTCTCTGTCTCTCTCTCAGCCACAAACACAAGTTTCCAAACTTTCCTAATCAAATAAACCGTTGAACCTCAAACTCATACTGCCTTGCTTGTCAGGTATTTGACAAACAATTGTTTCCCAATTGAATTCCAATTTTCCAATTATCTTTCTTTGGAAAAGGACAAGCCAGACATCATGGCTTTGATCCAACCACAGTGCATCAGCAAGCGCATCCAGTTTCAATCCCCCATGCTCCATCTTAGTCCATGTCTACCCCCATTACGCAGGGACTAATCATGAAAAAGGGCTTTTCTCTATTCAGGGAAATGGGAGATTCCATCTCACACCAATTGGAGCATTACAAACAGACAGGTACCCTCTCATTATGACCAGAGATAGTCAGAAATGGACCTGGATTGATTGATTCTGGTCATGCTAGAGTTCTCAGGTGGAGCTCAATAAATCCAGTATATTCGCCATTAGCTCCAGAATATACTAGTTTGTGTGTGTGTGTGTGAGTGTGTATGGGTATTTCTTTACTTTTTATTCAGTCATATTGTGTGGGATGTTTAATCAAGTCTAACTTTACTTACAATGTTTCCTTTGGGTCCAGAGTGGCCATCCATCCCAGTAACACCCTGTGTTGGATGAGATGAACACATCACTCACAAACAGAGCAAATAGAGTGAAGAAAGACATAAAAGCTGTGACATCCTGACACTGTATCAAGCTCATGTATAGGGTAGAGCTTATTTGTCAATGAAGATTCTCTTACTGGAAGAGAAATGTGGGCCGAGATCTTGGGGTCTTGCATATAAGGTAACAATGCAGACTGTTTATTAGCATCTAAAGCTGTATGACTGTTCTTAGCTTTTTGCTTGTTGGCTGTGTGCTGCATTGTATTTGCTTTCTTGCTAAATATGCTCCTTGCAAATTCAAATTTACCTTGACATTTATGGCTAATTTTTCACACCCTGCTACAGGAATATGAAATATTCAAAACAAGCCAGCTGATTTATGTACATTTTACATATTCAGAGATGCAAAGTACAGCAAATGTATAAATAATGTTGAGAAAACAGGATAAAAAGCAAGATATACCCTACAACATACCTTCTTACCAAGTCATGAAGCTAAATTCCCTTCATACACTTCTACTGTAAGTGTATGTGTGAGTATGTGTTAGATATTTTCAATTTCCGCTTCCTCCGTGGCTGGTGTTTAATGTGTCCTTTGTGGTTTGGCCCTTTAGGCAGTAAATCTATGGGCATAATGGGAACATATACATGAAAAAGTGAAACCAGAGGAACTCACAGGAGGTCCAGGAGGTCCTTGAGGTCCCTTTGGTCCAAGCAAACCACGGGGCCCCTAAAGAACAGCAGAAGACTCAAACTGTTATCAAGGCCATGGCAGAATTAACGAGTTGTAGAGTTTTCAATTTCATCTAGTTTAATATTCAAGCTTCTGGGTATTTACTGACTTATCCAATGACCTTGAGGGTATGCTACATGGCAAAATTAAGATAGTAGACCAAGACTCCCCTTTTCCCACACATTCACTCCCTGTGGCTATAAATATCGACATAGCGTTGGACTGCTGTGGTTTACTTCAGATGTTTACCTAACTAAATGTCCCGAAAGTATGAATCCAAACAAATATAACATAATCTGATGGATTTCAAGGACTCCTGAATGTCTCTCTCCTCCTATCTTTTTCTCTCCGTAAAAAAACCCCCAGCACATTCTCTGTGAAGGCAGGAAGCTGTTTGTTGACCCTAAAGAGAGCTGACTGAATCTCTCACCTCCGCCATTTCACATGTTCAGCAACAAAATAATTGAAAGCGTACTATGCAGTACAATAGTGCTGCAGTAGGCAATATTGTTTCAATGTAATTTTCGTTGAAATTACTCATTTTTACAATTGCATGTTAGGTTCCTTTAAAACATGACTGTCTGCAAGCGCTTGGACCTTTGTATTTAAGTGAACCTAGTCTGAATCAAACAACCAATCAGGGTAAGCTTTTGCATATTTAGCCAATTTGTCTAACAAGTTTGTACAAAAAATGGTGAATCCAGGTTCTGCATGTCTTGGTTTAGTGGGGTGGCGTGCACGCAGAAGTTGTGTCAAGAGCAACAGCACACAGTACAAAACAAGTCAAAAGAAGGAAGACCTGGGAGGTGAAGAGAGAGGCAAAGAAGGCACTAAATCAAAGGAGAGATCAGATGAGGGTCAACATTGGAGAGGCTCTTTTGAGGTGGCAAGAGCTACGGGAGTGTATGGGGTTGAAGATCGATGAGGATCAGATTAGACTGGATTAGATTAGATTAGATTACATTACATTATGTTACATTACATTAGATTGTTTATTAGACACACAAACAAGGCTGGTGGAATTTTTTTATTGTGCTGCAAACTCTGCAGCACAATAAAGTCACACAATATGCAGGATTGATACAAGGCATGAAAGAGGACAGAGTAAGGTTTTTGCATTGGAATCATCATGCTGCCTACTGCAGCTGTAAGTATAAGGAACCAGGAGAAAATAATCCACTGTTTTTGTGAAAAAGACAATCGATAGTAAAATGATATCCTGAGGTGTTGAGAGTGGGACCTGAGCTCCCACAGTATCACTGAAAGATTCAATGATAATGATGTAAACTCACTGGTTCACCCGGGAGTCCTCTGGGTCCGATCTCTCCATCATCTCCCTAGGAGACAGAGAGGAGAACAGGTTAGACTGTGGTACTGAGAAGTACATGAATGATAATAGAAGAAAAAGTGAGGATTTAATGGGAAGTATGCCATAGTGAGATGGAAAGAGGGAGGGCGTGGATATATTAGGGGAGGTAAAACAAGTAGGGGCATATCATACATAAACAAATAGGTGGAGGTTATCAATTAGAGAGATGGAAGATAAGGTGGGGCATAC
>OMLC01042071.1:0-34796 GCA_900302585.1 Regalecus glesne
GCGCCATCCTCTTAGCCAGCGTCTGTTTGGTCTCCCCGATGTATAAGTCACTGCAGTCCTCCTGGCATTTAACAGCGTACACTACGTTACTCTGTTTGTGCCGGGGGACCCGATCCTTGGGGTAGATCCTTGGCGCAGCATAGGAGAGCCAACACGGTTTTCCTCCCACCATCAAAAATAAAAAAGACATGCAGGGGCTGCATATGCAAATTACATTGTAAGAATAATCTGGTGAGGTATAATTAACAACAAAGATATTTTTTTCATTTAATAATATTCTTTTTTATATTATTTGTTATTGTAAATACATAAAACCAAATTTCTTCTCTCCATTCAACCCATCCTATTGTATAGGAGCAATGAGCAGCTGGAGCACACATGGACTAATTCCGGTTCTTTTTCCTATTAACTTGGTCAGGGGCAAAGGCAAGAGTATTAACCCTAAAATGCACATCTTTTTGATGATGGGAGGAAACCAGAGCACACAGAACAATGACAAATTTGTCATAGTTTGTCTTGGTTCTTAAATCACCTTCTTCCATCACTCCCAACATGAATTTTAGCATCTTCAACACTTGTCTTTTTGTAGTGGTACCATCGCCAAATCATACAAGAGAGCTGGTCTCACTAACACCTTTTAAACCTTCTCTCTCACGTTCGCTGGCACCCTTCTGTCACAAATCACTCCTGAAAATCTTCTCGACACATTCCACTTTGCCTGCGCTCTCTTCCCCACTCTCGTTACTTTGAACAGTTGACCCCGACCATTTAAACTGATCCACCTTCCTCATTTCTACTCCTTGTATCCTCACCATTCCAAAACGTTTGATTTGTCTGTAGGCAAAATAAAGAGTTCATTGTTTAAAGGGTAACGTTTCATATTTTTTTCTTAGATATAAAGATACCAAAAGTGCACCATAAATGTGGCTCAAAAACCGTGATACACAACAAACCGCGGGGCCACTGTATCGTTAAATCCCTAATAAAGTGTTGGCCCATTAGGGTAATCCTTTAACAGCAAATAAATCAACGAATAAATAATTTCCCCCTCATTCAGTGTTACCAATATCCCCGTTTTAGAAACGCTAGGAAACCTCCTCCAGCCTGAGGACTTATGTTGTGCTTGGTTTGATACGGGTGCCGTGGACCCCCTTACCTCTTTCCATAGGGGGCATTCCATCAGCACCCTCCGATTTAGGAGCCTTGCACTGGTTACACTCATTGCGCCAAGAAAAGTTCAAGTTGCCACACTCCCTGGAGATTGAACATGGAAAGCAAAGTGTTAACATATCAACAAGGAAGTGACTCTCTTACACCACAGTTTCCTGGTATGAGTTGTATATCAAATTAAACGTTTTCCCTCCTCTTCGTTAAGACTTCCAACATTTAATCACCACTACTACTATTTCAAGATGCTTTGTTCAAACCATACTCTCCCCATGTTCCCAGCAAAGAAAGCGGTTGTGTTTCATTCCTTTATTCAGTCATATCATTGCAGCTACTGTTCCAAGACAACTGTTCAAACCAGACTCTCTCCAAGCTCTAGGCAAAAAAAAGTAATTGTTTCATTCCTTTATTCATAATTGATACGGGACTTATTTGTCGAGATGATAAGCAGATTTATTTACACCATGGATCCTTAACATCAACTGTTTTCTTATTCTTTACTCGCCTCTGTGCACTGAAATTCAAAAGAATGTAGTTGCCTTTGTCCAGGTGACGGTCTTGTTCCTTGCTATGTTTTTACTTTGGCTCATACATCAGAGGTGCTGCCAATTCAGAAAATTCTGTGGTCTGTAATCTCAAAACAAGACTTACGGGTTTGAGCATTTCCAGTCTCCAGCTCTCTGCTGTCCACCTCCTCCCCCGTTGCTTCCTGGAAAACCTCCTCCTACTCCTCCTCCTCCTCCTCCTCCTCGCCCCCCACCAAACCCACCACGACCCATGGGTCCTAAACAGTGGGTGACATGAACATAAAATAAAAGCCCAATTGTCAATGCTTTCTGCGTCATTTTCCAAAGCGATGATAGGTAAGCTCAAGGCATCTAAGAGTCAAAAGTAGGGCAAAGTTAATCTCACGATTTGTATTGTGAGGGTTCAGAGTCATGCCAAATACTTGTACTGCATTGCATCGCATCATCTCTAAATAGATGTCCTAAACACAACACATCACATCTGAGATTTCGAACCCACATGAGGCTATTAACCAAGTTTGAAAGATTTCAAATAGCAAAATTGCCACTGACGGATTCATTTGTTGCAAACGGACATTATGGTTTCGAATAATCATAACACAGAGCTAATACTGACAGCAATCTCTTTAAAGACTAAAAGAAGACAAACTTAAAAATAACCCAAGAACTCCGTCAACACTTGTGGGAAAAACAAAATCAAACTTCGACCGGTGAGCCGGGGAAAGCCTGTATTTACAGCAAGGCTACCATTCAAAAGCTGCTTATAGCCACAGACAGTGCACAGAGATGCATACATTCCTATAAAGCATGCTAAAACTTGAAGATTCAAGCAGCGGAGAAAAGTCTCATTTCACCCTTTTATTTGAGCACTGAGGCTGAAACCCAAAGAGCCCATGGAAATCAGATCGGCTTTTCTTTGTGGAGATTGTTTTCACTTGTGTTCGTGGAATGTGTGGCATAAATTGACGTTTTAAGGCACTGGAATATATTAACTAGACTGAGGGTTGGATGGAAAGATGTCTGAGTATACTGACATGCACTTTGGGTTGACAACCCATTGATAAATGAAATAATGAATAATGTCAGTTGAATGTCAGGGAACAACTTGACGTCTGGACAGAAGATGATCCAACATAAATCCAACATATATATGGCCATTTATAGAGCAATCGCCATTCTCTTGAAAATTACAACTCTGTAAATACCACTGAATATATTGAAGTTTGCGAACATCAAGATAAAGAACTTGATGTCCACCTTTAAACAGCATTGAAAATAAAGTGATTAGCAGGGCTGGGTCTCAAGTCGATATCCTGATTCTATGTACATCGTCCAGTATTTCCAGTTACATTTCAATACTGGTGTAGTAGCTTTCCAAGAAAGATTGAAGCTATTTCATGGCAAGGAATGGCCCTACTCTTAAGTAATTACTCGATATCAACATATTGCTATGCATTCTGTTGTAATATTTGTCTCCTGTATTTGCATAAAACACTATGATAACAATGTTGTATTTCAGAAGTCTTTATTTTAATTTGTTTTATTTCTATTATTTTCAATGTTCTCCAGAGATTAATGTAATAGATGACATTGAAAGGATTTTAACTGAGATTTTGAGAGGGTGAACTGAGATAAAGCCAAATGTTAAAATTTTGGCATAGATTTCAGATTTGTCAGTGATAAATACCACAGGCCCAATAACTCCTCAAATGACCCTTTGAAAAAACATAACTGTGCAATAGGGTCCAGTTTCTAGGACCTTTACCTTCTTTGTGTTCCCGACCACAACTCCCTTTTGGCTTCCAGTAGCCACGGAATAAGTAAGAATTACTGATAGTGAGTGGACAGCAAAATGGTGGGGGTAAGAAGTATTTTTGAGAGAGAGAGAGAGAGAGACCCTATTTGAGCTATGAACACTAGAAAATCAAAGGGCTATCTTGAACTCACCTCCTCGTCCTCGAGCACCCCTGATGGCACCCCGGCCTCCAAAATCAGCTCTGCGGGTGGCAAAGGACACCTTAATGGGATTTCCATTGAATTCTTTCCCTGTCAAGGATCAACAGAAATCAACGGACATTAGGAATTGGACTCTCATCTCACACAACCAACCAAAACACAAACTCTGTGACAAATTTGACTTAAAGTAAAGGAAAGCCACATTATTTTGTCATTGTATTCCTACAAAAGAAAAATGTCCTCTGTATTTAACCCATCAGATACTGCAAAGGTAGTAAGGTTGCACTTGGTGAGCATGTTTGTGTGGTGATTTTGAGATTGCTATTGATGCTGACTGAAAGAAAAAAAAGCATTACCATCAAACCAGTCGATTGCCGCCTTAGCTGAGGGAGGGTCATCAAAAGACACCGTAGCTTCCCCCTTCAGTTTCCCCGTCTCTCTGTCAGTGTATAGGTTGATCATGGGCAGACCTGTCTTCTTATTAACCTTATAACATAGGGGGGAACAAAACAACAAATGGAAAGAGGTACAAAACTAAGTGGGAAATGGTGTGGCGTGTTTTATTTACCATCATCACCAGGACTTTAACCAAGGAACATTCTTCAATGTTATAATGAGGACTTTCTTTATTCAATAAAACAAATAACTACAGTTTGTCCCATTTGAGCAGCAGAGAGATGCGTTGGTAGTGTGAGGAGTCAAATACCTTAATGATGCCAATCTGCTTAAAAAAATTGGCAACAGAGTCAACAGTGTAGTCATCTCCCAAGCCTTGCACAAAGATGGTGTTATTGTCAGAGTTATCCTGGTCTTGCACTGGTGGGAAATGAAGATCAGAGATGTTAGAGTAGCAAAGGGCAAAAGGCAGCTCATGGAGCGCCTGGTCTACATTCCTAAACCTCACACTGGTGAAGGATTGCCCAATATCTAGCCCAATGTCCCTGCATATGATAGTAGTTCACAATTCAAGATGGAATTGCACTGAATACTGAAAAAAGCAAAGCGCAACCATATTAGAAGCTAGCTTAACCGCGTTACTGTTTATATATAGATCAGGTTTGGTGTTGGATGGTGTTAAGATGACCTATGACCAGTCCCCTTACATAGAGGATGTCAATTCTTTTTAGCTTCACTAGTGTGTTTCAGGTGTCTCACTGCAAACTCAAAGGACCCCCAAAGAGGTCATTTGGGTTTTTGGCCACTTTCTTGACCAAAGCCTTCTTGCTCCTGCTCAACTGGGTAGAATCATCAGTTTCATTTCTTTCAAGGAATGATACAGTTGTTTACATTATTGTCCCCATTCGATGGACTGCACCAGTGTATACCTTCAAGCTAATTCACATCTGCAGTCCCTGCCATGTTTTTTTTATTTAATTGTGGGTGGAAACTGGAGCCCTCAAAGAAAACCTGCACAGACATGGAGACAACATGCAAATGCCCCACAGAAGGGACCCATTATGGGATTTGAACCAGGGCCTTCTCGCTGTGAGGCAACAGTGCCGGCCGCTGTGCAACCGTCCCACCAAACTCTTCGTAGTCCGGGTTGCTCAATAGTTTTAGAATGAATTAATCATGGAGCCTACTATGTTCTCTGAATTCCAAAACCTTTTTTTCCGAATAGGTTTGCTCACACACAGTTCTGTCATTGAGGTTTGAAGACAGTTAAAAAAAAAATCATAGTAGCTTCTAATTTGATGAGCAGCCATCTGGATTGTTTTATGTGCATCTCCCAACTTGGGACCACTTCAAGGAATTGGCAACATAAAAATATCAATCGTAGCTATATTTCAAACCCACTCATATAAACTTCAATCAATTTAGTGTCACCACAAATGGCTTGAATACTTTGATTAAAAAAAAAAACAACAACTCAGCTTTACTTCAATTATGAATACCACTCCACTTGGACATGCATCTTTGCAAAGGTGCTGGGAACACTGGGTCCAAACTAACGATAAAGATTTCCACACACTTAAGATTTATACGGTATAGTACTTCATCAAAGTGAATGAAATTGTCAAAGTGATGTACTGCATAGATCTAAGTGTGAGGAAGCCTTTTCTATCAATAACACATTCGTTAAAACCTTAATATAAAGAAATAAAATCCAAGGCCATTTTATGCTACAAGTGTGGCTTAGAAATAGAAAAAAAATTAGGCTGTGACATGACAACAACATCAATAGCACTGAACACTTTCTGAGGGAAAACCAGTTATTACATTTGACCTCGTGCTAAAAACAGCAGAAGAAAACGGAATAAAATGTGTGCTTACTGGAGCTGTGTCCTCCATGCTCATGTCCCTGGTCTCTTGGTCCTGAAGGAGAGGGGGGGGGGCACATTTTAGCAGAGGAAAACAACATGGAGCATTACCAAGCACATGATGACACACACTTTCTCTCCAATGTATGTGCTCAAATTGACAGTCTACTCCTTCACCCTGAATACATACTGAAACTACAAAGTCATTCACCTTACAATGCCTCTCTCTGTAATTTTAGATTACAACAACTTATTTGTGCGTCACTTCTCGCGCGTCCTCACTAATATTTGAAGCGTTGTGGTATTTCAGTCCGTGACATCATTCTTGATCATCTACACATCCATCTACATTGCTGCTCGTGTCATAAACCATGTTTCGACAGAAACTACACACATAGAACAACTGCTATACTCTTGAATTATCGATGAGGGGCACATAAAACAAGATGACCCTTATTACTTTGACACTTGAACTCAATTTCATTCTGTGTATCAGAGCTCCCCACCATCTTCAAAGCCATTTCAATTCCATTGGCACTTCTCTACATGGATTTCAAAGTCGATTCATATTGGACTCTGTGAGACTCTCCTCAGACCGTGTAAAAGGTGTAGTGAATCACACGGGCAGAGCCATGCCGGTAGCATTCCTGGAGGTTTGATCTTGTGCGAACAGCATCACCACACTTCAATCCGTTTAAAACCGCTTCTTTTTACAGCTTGGATGATCTTCCCAGACCCCTCCTCGGGTGATCTTTCCATAGACCCTGGTGGTATACCTTGTAAACTTCTTAAAAATCCCAATCAACATCTTGTTGGCCTTCCAGTAAAAACACGTTTTGTTTTTTTCCCACCACACACCAACAAGAGAACTCTCAATGTATAATCATATGTCGTCCCCCCCACCACCTCTTGTCTTGAATTCACAGTAAGTACCACAGCTAGTAGTAATGTGCCAACAATATCCTGCCATCAAGAACACTTCAAATGTTGAAAGATGACGTTACCATTTACGTCATTGTACAACCTTGGAATTCTTTAGTGTGAACTCCATGCTACAATGTTGTTTTTAAAAAAAAATATTACCTGTTTTTTCAGTGGATTGACACACTGTAACTTTATCAGCATATTTCAGAGACAAGGCTCCAGGAACTGTATAAAACATTCCCTTTTGAAACCGAGGTTGTCGATTGTCATGAAAAGTCGGAGGAGAGTAATTGGTTTTGAGTCACTCCAACACACTGCCCAACGGGTGGAAGAGTGACTATTAGGTCAGGATTTCCAAACACATGTTTCCAAACAGTCAGAGAAAATGATCATTTTGAGCTTCCAATGATAAAACTCTATACATGAACCAGACCCGGTAGTTTTTGGCCCAGCTGTAGGATAACTCTGGTAAATGAAAAGGCCATGACTACTACATGGCATTACACCATTTCCAGAGTCAACACGCCACAAATTCCCTTCATTTACTGTGTCCAAGATCTTGAAATGGGCCAGTACAGCCATTACCGAATTCTAGAATGTATCTGTTCCATGAACCCGATGAAAAAAAATAATCATTTCGATGCTTACAACCCAGCTACCACACCTACCATAACTCCACACCTAAATTACACATCTGCTAAACTAAACTATCTTTCTCTCCGATGACTCACACTTGCTTTGTTGAAATGACACAAGGTCACACAAATTAAATAGCAATGAATCAGTCTTAAAGGAAGTTTTCACGGTTTTTACTCCCCCAGTTACACCAAGTAGTGTGGGAATTGCCACCGATGGAATTAAATTCCTTCCCCTTCTTTTAAATAAACAGAAGATGAAGCAACTGAAACCACTTGCAACCAGCTACCTTAAGTTTCACCACCGACTGGAAACCATGCTTCATACTTTTGTGGAATGACATGTTTTGGCAGAGTACAGTAGTATATAATTAGCTGGTTAAGATGCCCCAAAATGATGGCATCCTCTAGTTACTCTCTTTAGTGACTGCCCTCTCATGGATTGATATGAATTGAATTGGCTGTGAAATTTCACATTCACCGATGAGCAAGACAAATTAGAGAGAATGGCTTTTTAAAGCCTTTTGAGCGGTTTTGAAGGTATGGTTGACAGCGAGTTTGGCTTAGGTTCAATTGCTCGAGGTCTACAAGGAATTCTAAGCAGCTCCTCTTAAATGAGGGGAAATAATATTCCTTCTACAAAGCCCATTGTCAGTCAATCTCTACTTCTTAGTCTAGCGCCAGCAATTTTTTGTAGTTTTTACAGGTAGATTAATTTTTAAAAATTTGGATTTTCTTAATAGTCCCACAAGGGGAAATTTGGAATTCTCTGTATTCGACCCATCCTATCGTATAGGAGCAGTGAGCTGCCACCATGCGGCGCTCGGGGAGCAGTTAGGGATCCAGTGTCTTGCTCAAGGACACCTCGACATGCTTTCTGCAGGACCAAGGGTAGAACCTGCAACTTTCTGGTTGCCAGACGACCGCTCTACCCACTGAGCTATACCGCACCCATTCATTCAAAACTTAGGACTTTTTTCCTGTACTGAATATTTGTCTTTTTCCACGGCAGAACACAGATATGAATGAGTAGGTCTATTTCCCTCCTTTGGAGAGGAGCTACTAATGACCCCCGTAGACATCCAGCATTTGACCTAAGCTATGCTAAACAGGACACTTTTAAACAGTACAGAGATATGAAAAGACATAGACAAGTTTGTCTGGCTCTATGTATGTGGGACACAGTAAAAGCCCTGGAAAACCAAACTAGCCCTTTAAATCAGTGTCCGAATAGGTTTCTTTTTAAACACAGCAAGAAAAAAAAAAAAGTTACAAGATCAGAAACGATCAGCATCACTGATGCCGTCAAGAAAACCAAACACATGATTCACAATGATGAGGCAAAACATTATGACCACCTGTCCAATACACTTTTGGTCCATGTGCCATCAGAACAGCTCGACCCTCTGAGGCATGGACTCTACAAGACCCCTAACGGTATCCAGTAGTATTCGGCACCAAAACATTAGCAGCGGAGATCATTGAAGTTCCTTAAGTTAGGAGGTGACGCCACCATAGCGTGGGACTTGTCGGTTCGCTACATCCCACAGATACTCAACCAGATTGTGATCTGGAGAATTTGGAGCCCAGGGCAAAACCTCTGACACGTGTTCCTCAAACCATCCCTGAACAATGTTTGCAGTGTGGCCGGGCGCATCATCCTCCTGAAAGAGGCCACTGCCACGAGGGGCTGTTTAGATAGGTGGCATGTGTCAAATTGACATCCACGTGAACAGCCGGACCCCAGTTTTCCCAGCAGAGCACTGCCCATGGTAACACACTGCCTCCTCTGGTTTGTCGTCCTCTCACAGTACAGTCTGATGGGTGCCCTCACCACCCCAGGTAAAGAGAGAACAGGATTAAATTGGACCTTATACCACTGCTCCAAGGTCCAGCACTGATGCAAAGTATGCCCACTGTAGGCATTTACAATAGCAGACCGGGGTCACCATAAGCCCTCTGACTGGTCTTCGGCTTCCCAGCCTCATATGCGGCAGACTGTGATCCATGTGTGTCATGGCACATTCCTTTTGTAACCATCATTAGGGCCGCGGTGTCTCAATGGGTAGGGCGCACGCCCGGGAGTCAGGCCTTGCCAGTTCGAATCCCCCCCCCATGTAGCTCGGTAAATGTGAAGCATTCATTATAAAGCGCTTCGAGTGGCCATTAGACTAGAAAAGAACAAGTCCATTTAGCATCATTAAAGAACTCTGTGACTTGTGCCACAGCAGACTTTCTGTCAATTCAGCCCGTGTGAATCAATGAGCCGTGGGTGCCCTACACTTTGTTGCTGCCTTGTGGTCTGTCCCTCCTTGGACTGATGTTGATGTGTACTCACCATTGCTGATCACGAGCACCCCCACAAGCCTTGTTCTTCCAGATACTCTGACCCAGTCATCTGCCAATCACAACTTGGCCTTTGTCAAAATACTTCAGGTCTTTACTCCTGCATCCTGTCCATGTCAACTCTGATCTATCAAGACCTTGATATGTGCCCTTGTTTGGAGATGATCAGTGTTGTTCGGTTCATCCATGAGTGGTCATAACATTTTGACTCATCAGTGTTTGTTCCAACTCAAACATCAAAAACTGTTGCAATTAAGATGTGAATAGATTTCGTATTCAGTTTCAAATGTGGTATGGAATACATCAAAATTCTATCGTTTATCCCCAGTCGTTTATCCTCAGCTTTAGGCAACCATTGCCAGGGTTACTGAGGAAAAAACAAAAAGCGCCCTGGTGAATACAGTCAAGACAGCTATTATAGGTGTAGTTCACAACACTACTCCAGTTAGTATTGAATCTGCTCATCTTGTTTCCAATTATTCAGTCGTGGTGACATTTTTTGACAGTAATGCAAAAGAAATCAGGCAAACAGAAAAAAAAAGCCACTTTGGTAGCAAGTGAATTAAATCATTCATCACACAAAGGTCAGTAATGGTCAGTCCATGCCAGCTCTGTGCACAGCACCTGGACTATGTGCAACCTTAAGATGTAGTTACCAATTGTCAAAGGATCAAAATCCCACATATAATGGAGTAAATTGAAATAATTGCAAATGGTTGCATTTTTATCTTTCAGATTCCTATAGGAATCATAGCACTGTGTTATAGATGTTTATGCAACACCCATTTCTCTGCATTGTCCAAACAGCCCACTGTTTAACAGGGAATGGATACACTTTCTTATTGACATTTAAATGAGTCTTTCCTTATAGGCACGTGGCTTTAACAAAACAAACCCGTTTTTTTTTTTTTGATAATCCAGGAAGTCAAAATCATTTTGAAAAAGGACATCTGAACATCTTATTGAATCATCTGCTCAGATGACCCGATTCAATGTATTATGACTTTCGAACAAGCTAGTTTATTATCCTTTGACACGATTGTGTTACATTTTTACATCGCTGCACAATTATGACGAGTGCTATATTTCTAGCAATATTTTTCTAAGGGACCAATAAGCATCTCCCGAGACAGTAGAAGTGTTGTTGAGCTTGCAGACAATTTTTAAACTTCATATTTCCACAGACACCCCAAGTCTTTGCAGATACATACACCGTGAAGACACATGAGGAAAGTCCACCGTAACAGCAGGTAGGATCAACAATTTCCTTCAATGCAAGACAGCATACATATGATATATTTGGTCTCTTTTGTTTGGACAACTGAATGCCTGCCCAGTAATAATATTCATGCTCAAGGCGTTCTTAACTTTAAAGCTATTGGCATGCACAACATTGTACTTTCAGTTTTACCTTGCATGACATTTGGAAGAACTCACTTCACCCCGTTATAGAAATGTCAAAGCCATTAAGTTTACCTCACTATATGTCACCCCTTAGTGAGGTACATTGTGAACCAAAATATGCTTCATACCATTTCGCTTCCAGAATGTATTCACAACAGGATAATTCACAGCAGGATCATTTCCAATTTCCCAAAGGATTTGACCTCTTAATGATATATCTCCTTTTCCAAATGACCACCGTCATGCCCCACTAACGATCAGTGTCTAATTTTCATCTTCCCTCTGCTTTCAACATTGTATCTCCCCTCCCACCAACTGTGGCTCTTCAAACCCATTAAACCTTGTTCAAATTGGTTTTCTCACTTACCACCAAACTTATTGAATCCTCCACGATCGCCCATTCTGATGAAGAGGGAGACAAAAGTGACACGCACTGAAGACTGGTGCTGACACAGCAATGTCTCTCAAGAGGGGTTGGGGTGTTGGTAACCTTCTCCCTCTTAGTCCCTCCTTACAGACAAGTCCACCTTCTCCCCCTTGGCAGTTCCGCTTTTCAACTCCTAAACTTTTCTGTTCAGTTTCCTTAAATAGACCTTTATCCCTACTATAGGGGTTTTATATTGTAGTGAAGATGTGAACAAGGTCAGAATTTAATGACCTCATCTATTTGGTAGATGGCTTCACAGGCAGCTGGAATTTTGCAATTTCAAGACCAGTTATACAAACCAGTCTTTTATTAACTTGTGTAGGCACCCTAGTTAATGCTCTCTTATCTGTTTTGATCAACCAACAAACCCAAACCAGGATGTGTGCCGGTTCTTAGCTAGGTTTTCAAAAACCTTTTTTTCTAAATAAAATGCAACAAAATTCTAGATGTTGTCTTTAAGATGGGACTCAATGCACCATTCCTAACTTGGTACCAATTCAAATTTATGTTCCCCATCCTCCCCACCCGACTATGACCAGATTCTAACTGTCTCCAATTTCTCTACAATTTCCCAAATGAAGGCCTAAGAGCAGAAGCCCACCCCGGAGAGAGGGCAAAAGCCTAGGAGAAGATTCAAAAATTGATTAAATCACAGCATTACACAGTAATCCTACAATTTATTATTATTGGGAAGGTAGTGGGAAGAGGTGAGAGAGGCAGGGTGATGGTGATGTCATGTCTCAACAGTATTTGGCGTATACATTACCACTTTGACAAGTTATTTTGCTTTAAATACGTATTCACTTCATTACAATAGAATAACATGTTAGGTGTATCAAAATAAAAAGATGTATGAAGGTAGATATACGTGTATATTGCACTTATTTTATGAAACTCTTTTGCAGAAGGCCTTGGTATCATATCAGCAGCTGATTTCCAACACTATACCTTCTTACATGAATGACCACAAGTTCCAAAACTCAAGGGGTGATACAAAGTGGTATATACATACACTACCAGCAATAGTTTTTTCATCAGCAAATTATAAAATCATTGGCTTCTTTCTTATTTTAGCACTTTAGCAGTCTAAAAGTGTCTGAAAATTGGGCTCCTAAATATTATTATTCTGCAGAAAAAGGTGTGCACAAATAACTCATTTTGGATGTGAGAACAGACAATGGAATGGTAATCAAATGTCTATATGTTAGAGATCTAAATTTTCAGGTTAGCTTAAATCTGAACAGTCTAGGGTAAAAAAAACCCATAAATAAATAAAAATATATAATTAAAAGAAAATAGATATTATATCCGAGGGTGTCAAAACAAACTTACCAGAGCAGATCGCAAGCATGTTGTGTGCCGAAGAAAGCATTCGTTAATGAGAAAATCTGGCAGTCATTCCAACTTTTAATTACCGCACAAATGTGTTAATGTAACTTTAAATAGTTCACCGTCTCACTATCTTGTTGTGTATAGTTCATTCAAATTAGTCAAGATTATTGTATTTTCTGTCACACAAATGTAGTTCCCGCCATTTGCACTGACTAGTCATCTATTGTTTTACATTCTTAATTCCATTGTATTGCAGTTTTCTACTTCAATTGACCTAGGTAAGGAAATCCACAATATTAAATGTCTAGTAAGTGATTCGGTTGGGTGCCCTAGCTTTCACTGGTTCTGAACAATTTGACGTGGATTACATAATCCTTTATCAGGCCAATAAAAGATGGTTAAGTAAAGAAAACGAGGGTTCATTTTTTACATTGATGAAAGTCTAACACATTCTCTCATTTATGATGACTACTTTTATTTACCAAGATGGCTGAGAAATGTTAGTGGAGAATCTACACATTTTCTTTTACTCTTTTTCAAGAGTATGTTATTCCGTTTCTGACTATAAAATATGTGAAAATAGACAAAGATCTAAATAGGCTACGAATTCTCATGAATTGCTGCAATAGGATTTGATGAAGAAGAAACGGAATAGTGTTGAAGCAACACTTGACAGACAAAGGCTGACACTTAAAATAGCCTTTATTGTGTTAGCAGTCTCAATGTTACAGCTGCACAGGCCATGCCTAACCAGGTCCTGAAGAAGACCAAGAGAAGTAGAATCAGTTCATCTGGATACCAAGTTCGGTAGGAACATGTTTAATTATTCATCCAAGGGATTTCCATGGTTCTCAGGTGACTGCAGGTATCTCCAACCTTATAAACAGTGAGAGATCCCTTTTTACTTGTCACGATCAGTCCCTACACCGTGAGTGTGGATATAGACTTGGACGGACCTTGAGAAATTAAGGCCGGATGCCTTCCTGATGCCCTACAGTGGATTTGAACCCACAACCTCTGGATCGTCAGTTCCTAAAATGCATCCTCTACCACCGAGCTACCACAGCCCCCAAACAATAAACAGTTCAGTGTGTATACCCAGTGCAGTTGCATAACTGATGAAGAGCTAAAGAAGTCATTAAGATCAGTCATGTAACATTTTCTCACTAAACTTTGTGTCAAGATGAACCATTTGCACTTTTCTAAAATTTCCTCAACTGGCTTATTGAGCAAGAAGTATAGAAGAAGACGGAAAACGCAATTTTTGCTGTGGTCCTCATTTTCTATTATAGTGATCCTCCATGGTCAAACAATTTCTGTTTACTACTCTTGATCCAAAAATTTCAGTTGAGACAAAATGCCAATCAAAATGAACCCCACCATTCTAATTCACCTGGTCATTGCTAGTGCAGATCTGCCCTCTCAAGCTTACTCACAGTGCTATCTTTAGAGTGGAAATGTAGTCAGTGGTATCATTCTGTCAAAGTCTACAAAATTAACACTTCCTACTGGGTGTGTGTTCTCCAAGGCTTATGGCCAAATCTTGACATTTTGACAAGGGCCAGCAAATCTCAATCCCCAAAATAGATTTGTAAATATGCTTAAAAAACAATTAGACTTGTAGGTTCAATTTGTTTGTTTTTACAAAATCACTACAAAACAAAAATATACCCAGTCCTTGACGTTATGCTTGCATTCACTGAGAAATACAGACATAGCTCAGATGGTCACTTGATGATGCATAGAAAAGTAAAAGACATCTATCCTTTATAATATTTATTTTATATCATTTGAACAATTTATCTAACCACACAGGGAACTGATGGATAATTGACTTCAATCTGAATCATTAAAGCTGTGCTGAGTCTGTCAAAAGGACCAACCCAACAAGACAAGACCAACCCAACTTTTTCTACTGACACTTTAAAACTCCACATTTTTATATTTACAAAATTACTTATTTATAAATTTTTACCAATTTTTATATCAACTCAGGCTAAAAATTGGTGATTGATAATTTAGTGCTACTTTGATAAAGACATTAAAATATCATGATTATTTAAAGACTGCATTTTGATATAACAACGTTTAAGGTTCATATCCTCTTTATCTACAGCAAAATGTTAAAACTATTGTCTGAAGAAAATCCATTATCCAAAGAAAATTTACACCCAAAATGTAATTATTACTACCCTAATTTTACAAAATCTAAAAAATATCAGCACGCCTCCCTGAGTAAACGCTGAAAAAAGAAATCCACCATTCAGAGATGTAAATATAATTACATCAAACCTCATCACAGCATCTGTTAACTCTACTTCAAGAGTGCGATTTAAGGGAAATGGGATATTATCAATATCCAAAGTGTTTGTTTGAATTTTGTGTTTATTTGCAGATCTTTCCCTCCGTGCAGTTGCCAGACTCTATCACTACCACTTCAGCCTTCAGCTCAGACTAAAGAAGTCACCTGGTGAGTGACGAAACGTTTCTCAATAAACTTCTGATCCAGCTGAACAGATTCACCTCTTTTTGTGATATAACTACCAATGTTCTCCCAGTAGACCACGTACACACCAAGACTAATAACTGGACACCATTCAGTATTTCAGCATTTCCTTTCAATGTGCACAAAGATATCTATATGCAACTTGAACTTTTTGTTTTCCCCCTGCCTCTGTCCTGCTTTCCACCCTGCGTTAAACCCAGAATTGCAGCATTTAGATTGTGTGCCACAGCCTGAACTCATAAGTTATGTTATATTGATACAAGTAGACATATTGTGTTGAGTGTTTGCACACTTCAGATATATGTAGTTCACAGTAGAACAGTTTGATTAAATAAGAAGCAAAACTAAAATGTAATTCTGGCAATAAAAATAGAAATAATTGGAGCTATTATGACAAACATTGGCTAAAGTTTTACTGCTTTGTGCTTTCTTTTGGTTAGATAGGCACCGACCAATCAGCCAGTGACCAGAGTCGGCCTATTTTCAGCTTGATCGCCATAATAGGTGACTGAATGATCAGGCAAGTCCATTTACCATATGCAATTCTGTGCCAGTCAAATGTACATGCATGTTTCGCACAATGATTTATATCGTGCACACAATGGAATATCCCAGCGACACGTCACTAAAACATGTTGTCAAAAACTCATGTTTACTTTGGGAAAGTAAAACGTGTTTTATATAAGTGGAATATACTGCAATTGATTGAATCTGTGCACCAATTTGTTTGGTCATGTGTGTGTGTGTGTGTGTCAGTCTAAATCTTCCACACTACTGGACCTGTCACCCTAATATCATTTATGTCCAATTATGACAGTTTGATGAAGAAGCTCTTGTGACTAGAGATGTGAAACCTTTGTAAAACATTTGTTCTCACAACCGCTACTTCCTCTCTTCGTACACTTCCTGATTCACTCAACCAATGTTCCTGTCTGTCGCTGCCCAAGATGAGTCGACTATAGATTGAGTCACACATGATAGCAATAGTGTCCAAACATTATTTATTCAGGTTTGATCCTTGAAAATAAATGAAGAGTTGATCATATTTTGCAAATCAGTAAATCATTAATTGTGGAACGTAGCACAGGAGAACTGGAGGAACACTGGATGAACGAAAATAAAAACCCATCTATTTTCATAATAATATAAGGCTGGGCAAACTGTTTACACCCACACATGCGTGACTCAAATCTATGATTGACCCAGATCAGCAGCAACATGATCAGAAGTTAAAAAACGTCTTTTCAAGCTTGATAATCCAGAAAGTCAACAAGGTCAAAATAGTCGAATAAGGTCATCTGGATGTAGGTTTTTCAACATTCATCCAAATGTCATCTTCAGCTCCGAGTCCGGAATGAGAAACACCCATCTCCCTTGTAAGGGACAGAGATGTAAATTGGGGTGATCATACACATTTTGGCATGTTTGGCCCAAATTGGTGTGTGACCACCCTAATGCACCCAATGCTGAAATAGATCAATGTTGGTGTTAACATTGACATTTCTTGCCAATTAATTTCAATGGCATTTCTTGGGCTGAAAATCACTCAATGAACCATCTACTACAGCAATCTAAATGACTCCTAAACTTTATAAGACCAAAGGCCAAATAGTAACTAGGTTGGGACTTATCTATGTCATGAAATTAACAAAAGAACATTCATATACTCTTATCAGAGGTGGGTGACCAGTCCCTCATCTTTGTCTGTGGTAAACCTGCGCTGCTGCAGCAGCTAGGGCATCTTCATGGGGTGGTGGCAGATGACTAGCCAAAAGGGGGACTATGGTGGTTTTCAGAAGGGACTCTGGACCCTCTACGGCCATCTCACAGAGCTCTCCAAGAACCCCCCCCCCCCTCCGAAAAAAATACACTACTACCCTCAACCCTTTTTTATGCATTTTTCAATTTTATGCAATGGGTAGAGTTGGGATCAGACCTGGGAGAGAAGCCACTTTATTTGGTCATTGTATTCTTACAATGTAATTTGTCCTCCCTAACCATCCTATTATATAAGTACAGTGAGTAGCAGCAGTGCCTGAGGAGCAGGTAGGGGTTCAATGTCTCGCTCAACGACACTTCAAAATGCTTTATGTAGGACCCAGAGATTGAACCAGCGACCTTCTGATTACGAGATTACCCGCTCTATCTCCTGAGCCATGGCATCAGTGAGATAGGACCTCAAGCTTAATGTCTCATCCGAAGGTTGGCCTCTCCTACAGCACAGTGTCCCCACCACTGCATCAGTGGATTAGGATCTATCTTTTATTTTACTAGAAACAGTGGAAAGACTAGCTTACCAACACCAATCCCAGCAACTCAGTTTTTCCAGGAGGTCTCCCGTCCAAGTACCAACCAAGTCCATACCTGCTTTGCTTCCATCGTTCGGCAGAGCCAGGCTACAGGCATGGCTGCCAGCAAAGTATAATACCCCTTTTTCATGTTAGACATATTTGAACAAAAACGAAGCCCATTAGGTTAATTTGCTCATCAAAGTTACAGAAATTACTGAATCTGTGCAGAGTTTAGCAATTGCTAATTGTTCACTTTCCAGATTTTACTGACCAAGTGATTGAGCTAAATTTATTTCCAATAGCAACCCAACAGTGCATTAGTGGATTTTGGAGTCTAAACTAAAATCAATAAATGTCTTTAATAAATTACCTTTAATTTCCGGGTCAAAAAAAGCACCAGCAGGATTAAAATGATGAAGAACATGCAACATGTTGTCGAGATGAATTCAACTGTTGTTTGAGGAATTTTTTAGGAAAGAGAAAGAGTTTGCTCCACTGTGACATTCTTAAATGTAAAAGGCACAACCAGGAATAATTATCTGTTTCTAATTAACATAATCTTATTTTTTTTTAATGTTACCAACCTTTGCAATCCTTTGTAAAAGCAAAACACAAAGTCTAGAAAACCAGAGTGCACCTGGGCAACCAGTTTTGAAAGTTGGTTGCCAAGAGGAAAACTACAAGTATATATCTTGCTACTTTTTACTTCTGTACACCTGTTCCCTTTTGTTAAATGCTGATCAGAGTTCCACAGTGATCTAGCTAACTTTTTATCTTTTTTGTGAGTAAATAACTCTAACAGAATGAGGGTAGTCAGAAACAGAGACAGACAAGTATGCGACAAGGGAAGAGCTCTGAAGACTTACCCCATTCCACCTCTGCCCCTTGGCCCTCCTCTGCCTCCTCGCTCAAAGCCACGGTCAAAACCTCCAGCACCACGGCCTCCATAACTGCCTCCACGACCCCTGCCACCACGGCCATCCTGGCCTCCATAACCCCCTTCTTGGCCTCCGTATCCACCACTTCCTCCGCTCATTGGTGGACTGTCCTGTCCATAACCTTAAAGAAAACAGTTACAATTAAACCTCAGCATAATTAGCAATATACTCTATAAACAGCATACCCAAAAAAAATCACTTTCTTACTATTCAAACAATTTACCACTTAAAGAGCAAAATCTGTTTTGTGACAATTGTTAATTAAAAAAAGTAG
Source organism: Regalecus glesne (assembly GCA_900302585.1). Lineage (NCBI taxonomy): Eukaryota > Metazoa > Chordata > Actinopteri > Lampriformes > Regalecidae > Regalecus > Regalecus glesne. Next base: position 18,989 of record OMLC01042071.1, read on the forward strand.
TTCAAAACTCCATCTTAACATTTTTTCTTGCATTGCTTTGGTGTTAAAACAATAATAGAGACTTGCAGTTTTCCTTACTCCAGTGAAGATTATACAAAATTAAATGATGACTTTCCAAAAGTAAAGACTTTTTAGTGTGTTATAACTTTTCCAAAGTATAATCATTAACCTTGAATATTACTGTAAGAGAAGAAACTTTAAAAAAATGCTTTAGGTATTACCATGTTCCAGGTTTATCCGCACAAAGACAAAGGATTGAATTGACAATGGCATTAGAGTGATTTTCATATGGTTTCATATTAAGACAATGGCAGCAGAAAATGATGAATGTGAATAAATTGTCTTACTCTGTTCCTTACCTCCACTCTGGCCATACGGGCTCTGCTGACCATAACTCTGTGGAGGGGGGGTGCTGTAGCTTGAACCCTGGTTATAGGGAGCTCCCCCATGCTGTGATGACTGCTGTTGGCCTCCACTACCCCCATAGCCAGCACTCTGACCTCCACTGCTGTTATAAGCACCTCCACTTTGGCTACCATACCCACTCCCACTGTGCTGATGGCCATAGCCAGAGACTTGGGAGTTACCACCATAGCTGCTAATAAGATTTGAGATGAATAGAAAAATAACAACATTGAAGCAGCCATTAGTGTTATTTCATTTAAGACAGGTAATTCCAACTCAAACTGCACACTCCATGGCCTGTCTTCCATTAGGTCTACAGACCAATGGAGGGGATTTCACTGGCTTACGTGCACCCTTAACTTTTTTAATTTTGCTCAACAAGCCAAGTAGTCATATTATTATTAGTATTATTGTTAATAATAATAATAATGATGATAACGATAACAATAACAATAACAGAAATAACTCTCTGACCTGACTTTTAGAGTTCATGAAGACATTCAGGTGAATGTCCAAATGTCCTCATATTTTCTGAAATTATGTCCAGATGATCAGTCAAAAATTTATTTATTTTTTTACCTTAGCTGTTTTATTGCTTATGTGTTTTGACCATACTAAAGAATATGTGATAAGACAACACCGGTTAATTGAAAATAATATAGGAAATTTTCATTCTGATTGTGCCTTACCTTGCAGTAGGAGAGGAAGAAGGAGGCTGCTGGCCATAACTGGAGTAGGGGGACTGCTGGTTGTAGCTATTTGGAGAGGGCTGGCTACTGCTGTTATACCCTCCAGAATTATAGGACTGGTTGGATTGGGTATAGCCACTTCCACTCTGGTTGGGGGGAGGAGAACTGTATTCTCCTAAAAGAAAGTAAACAACTTAGAATGCCGTTTCATAGCAACTTTAATGTTGCATAACAACCGCAAATGATGATTAATTTCATATGCATATTACCATAACCATTACATTCGAGCTTAAATGGTCATGTGAACGATTCACAGAGGATTGGGGAATAGATGGAATAACAGCATTGTAAGTTTTACTCATGAGAGTACAACTATCACCATCTTACAATATCATTTAACAATGCTGAGATTGCAACTGCTTACCAATCTTAATGTGAAAAGTAAACATGGTCGTTTTAACTAGGACCCTCTTACTGAGGCAATAGTCCAAACCAACGCACTACTATGCCCCTGACATGAGATCAAGGCAGTGGTTACAAGAAAAAAGCAATAAAATATCTTAAGTGGTTAGATGAGGAGAATGGTATTGACAGAGTGTTGTACCATAGATTATACCCAGGGAAATATGTACCAAGCTTGTATGGTTTACCTAAGATACTTAAATAGGTTGTGGCATTATGGGCTATTGCTTGTATGATTAATTCCGTAACTTCTCTAAATTAACAATAAATATTCTGAATTCATAGGTAGGTAGTAGTGGACATCACATTTTGAGCACTATGGATTTTGTAAATAGGATTAGGGACATCATTATGAAGGGGAATGAAAAATGGTTTCTTTATGATCAATCAAGGGGGAGGGGGCCTAAGAGTACGTCTGTTGCCATCTTACAATGCTGTGATTCCAACTATTCTCCTAAGCCTCTGAGAATGGACTTGCAATCAACATAAATAGTTCAACACAACTAATATTACAGGTGGTTTCTCCAGATTCAACAAAAAATACTGGTTTTAATGACTACTGCAGTCTCAAAATTATTCAACCCCCTCATGACAAACATCTTTAGTACTTGGTAGAGCACCCTTTTACTGTTATGACCTGCTGTGAACGTGATGCATAGCCAGACACCAACTTCTGGCAGTGTTCCTGAGGAATCTTAACCCATTCCTTATGGGCAAAGGCCTCCAAGCTCACTAATACTCTTGGGTTTGCATACTCCGACCGCCTTTTTCAAATTCCACCAATGATTTTTAATGGGGTTCAAGTCAGGTGACTGTGTTGGCCACTCTAGTGTCTTCCAGGACTTCTTCTGAAACCAAGCCTTAGTGGGCTTTGAGGTATGCTTTGAGGGGACTGCAGTAGTCATTAAAAGCAGCATTGTTGGTTGAATTTGGAGAAACCACCTGTAATATTAGTTGTGTTGAGCTATTTGAAATGTTTTTGTTTGACTTTTTTTGGTAAACACCTGCTAGCTTGTATACTTGACTAATAAACCTGATTTGCAGTGGGGGTTGAATAATTTTGATTGCTACTGTACATGGCATGGCCATTGTAATTCTAGATCAGGGGTTCCCAAATATTTTTTCTTAGAGCCTCCCTATCTCAAACCTGTTTTAATCAGACCCCCCTATATAAAAGAAGCCACACGCACACACACACTTTTCATGTATTTATTAGCTGGTAGAACTTGACAATTCCCCTATATCATATATCATCATTGCTTTTATAGTGTTTACACATTAAATCTAATTGTTTCACATTTAGGCCTATAAGTATTCCTGCGTATGGTAAAAGCCTACCACATTTCATTGCTCTTTGTTCTATTCTTATTAGAGGGGATAGATAGTTCTTAATTTGTTTCCATACGTGCACAAAAGCATAACTTGCAATTTATAACCATTACAAGTACATTTCCATACCATTCAATTTGCATTCAATAATGACATCTAACCATGTGACCACACAATGTGTTTGCTATCTAAAACTTTGAGCAATGCAATTAGAAATGAGAAAAAAAATACTGCAAAACTACCAACCTGACTGGTGATGGCTATAGCTGCCATAGCCACCTTGGTCATAGGAAGCAGAGCCACTATCAGAGCTCTGGCTATAGCCCCCACATCCATGCTGGCTGTAGCTCTGCCCAGAAGACTGTCCATAACCTTGGTTGCCCCCTCCACCATAGGACCCATATCTAAAGGAGAAATGTAGAGTGGAAAAATTAGGTGACACAGGATGACACAACTGGAAATGGGACCAAACACATTGATAGTTTATGGACAGAGTTGGCTGCACTCTCCAAAGTCAAAGCAATTGGACAGGGAATTTAATCTTGGATAATATGTTTTTTTATTGGTGAATACTTGTCCTCCAAATCTAAAGATAAAAACTGTTGATGTTATACTGTCTGTATTCTTCTACTGACAACATTAAAATATATCTCTCTGAGGATAGGGGAATACATTTTTTATAAAGAAAAGCTTGCAGTCTTTCTAGTAAAATAATGAAATACAATGACAAAAAAGTCAAACCACAGAAAGTTGAATTGGTGGAAGGACAGAATGTAAGGGACATTTAATCTCTCATCTTTTTGATGGCTCTGTTCGGCCTTCCACTTTGCTGCTTGTAACAGGAAATTTCCTCTTGAGGAACTAACAGAGGGATATATTGTCCCATCAAACAACCTCTTCAGTGGCAATTTACAGCAGTTATCATAGCAATGTGAAATGGCAACAAATGCAATCACAATGTTGCTCTCCACAGCTCCTGTACAATTGGATGGGTTAAATGCAGGAAACAAATTTTATTGTATGTATGGACAATCACGAATAATAATGTCTTATTCTTGTGATTGCAAGCATTCCCCAATCTATGTGACTAGTACACATTGCCATTGCAATTCTAATTAATGTCATGGCAATTTGCATATCAAACCTAATGTTGCTTTTGGTCGTTATTGGATTGTTTATAACGATATGGGTACCTGTGGTCAAATGAGACTGAAGAGCTTAGATTCAAGATGTTTATGGCCCCTCATGATGTAAAAGTACACTTGTTAAATTATTTGGCTGGGAGGCTTGGTTACAGAAAGATATGATATAACAAGTAGTGATAGGTGCATACACAATCAGTTTCACCTTTTAGGTGTTACACAATTAGTAGCTAAATATATTTTGCATTCAGATATTGTAAAGATGGTGAGGTTGTACTTCACTTTTAGGTGTTATTTGTTAAGAAGTTTTAGGACCTAATGAATGATGAAACATTTCCCTCAATATATAGTGTCCAGATGAACGAGTGAATTTAAAGAATAAAAAAGTAAAAATCACAGCTCAACTATATGATGGCAGAGTAATAGTTCTTCAAATTACTCAACGATAGCCCCATGCAAGATCGTATGAATGAAACGCGTTTCAAAACGTGCTCAGCATCAATGAGGACAGGACTTACCCCTGGGCAGACGTTTGGGGAAAATCTAGAAACAAGAAAAAGGAGTCGGTGAACTTATTGGTTACGCTCAAGTCTTCATAACATAACCATCCTAAAATAAAGCAACTAACACTGCTGGGAAAGCTTTTGTTCTTAAATATCAATGCAGCTTAACAGTTAAGCCATAGCTGTTGAGAATCAATAACACAGTACATTCTCCCCAGCTTTCCCCTGGCAGCTGGGCCAAATGTAGGTCAGTAGCGCTAAATGCTAACAATTCAGGGAGCAGCACACAGCGGAGTGTCATTAACCTCGTCACCTAACATCAGTTAGCCAGTTCGCTCGGCTAAAGCACATTATCCAACTACCTACGCTAAAAAAAAGCTTTTTGTGGGAAAGCCATAAAACTGTGATGCGTTTTACTCTTCATTTATACGAAATTCGAACAGTACTGTACAGCTAGCGCCACATATCGACAAATTGCGCTATGGCGGTATTAATTTCATTTACATTAGCTGACTAAAGCTAGCTTTTTCGTATAGCATAGCTAGCTTTGTTAATTAAAAAAAACTACCATGCTTCATCACTGAGAGGACTACTCATGTAGTCGTTCAACATTTTTGACAAAGCGTGTTTATGCGTAGTCATTTATGAGCTAGCGTTTGAGTTCTCACCGTTAGACGACATGTCGGTTAAGGTTTTACTCCTGTGCAAGATCAACCGAGGGTTCTGTCGCTTCTTCTTCCTGTTCACTTCCGGCAGACTGTATACTGCAGGGGACAATGCTGCCCTCCACAGGCAGGAACCAAGCCCACAAACAGGGTTTGACCAAGCTCAGTATCTCCACCTAGTGTCAAAGCGGCCAAACTACTATGCGGTTCGTGTGTAGAGCCCAGCCCATCACCTTAAGACTCCCCAAACAAGTTGGCCTGTCGTTTAAAATTACACCAAATGTCTCTAATTTGACATGAAACTAAAACGCTATATAAAAAACATCCAGCAGGCTTTAGAGCAGGAAATATGAAGGGATTTAAAATAATTATCTTTCCTTACAAATATAGATTTCAATGGGAATCTTTCACCCAGAATACTCGAAAAATGAGATGTGAACTATTTGAGGCAGAATGGAAAACTAGCTTCGCTTTGAGACTTTACCAAATAATTTTGTGTGAGGAAACTCATTTAGATTCTTAAACATGTTATTTTGACACATTCAAGCAGACATCATGATATACTGTGAAATTCCTCATGACTAATGTCCTATTTTCTATATTGCCTTATACCAATCTTAATTCATGGAGTATTTCCATACATCCATCCATCCATCCATCCATTGTCAGCTACTTGTCCGAAATCGGGTTGCGGGGGAACTGGAGCCTATCTCCGTTCTCATTGGGCGAAAGGCGGGGTACACCCTGTATAGGTCACCAGTCTATCACAGGGCAGAGCAGTTAGGGTAACAGTGTCTTACTCAAGGACACCTCGACACGCTTCTCTGCAGGACCGGGGATCGAACCTGCAACCTTCCGATCACCAGGCAACCGCTCTACCCACTGAGCCATGCCGCCCCTGTATTTCCATACAGCCAGAAATAAATTAACCTAAGTTAAGTAATCAGCAAATCAGACAACTGAGAGGAATCAGAATATCAGCTATTATTTATATTACAAAAAAACACAAAATACTGACAGATCATATTGTTGTGCGTTGGTTCTTCTGTAGAACAGGACTTTACAAATCAAGTCAAGGAAAAGTGGATAATGTATTGAACATCAGGCAGAAGTTGGCTGGTTGAGGAAAATACAGTAATTCTTGGTGACTCATCCTTTCATTTCTTGGTTAATTTGGCTTGCTTGTGTTTGGGTGGTGCCCATTTGAGACACATTGTGTCCACTGTAAAAGAGACGGAGATAACCATCACACAAATGTCACGAAAGTGCAATTCACCTCTCCACAATCACCAAATACTATCACAAGCATTGCAGAAAAATCCCTTGTATTATTTCTAGATCCAAGTCCACAGAGGAAGGGCATATTCCCTATGGACTCATTTTCCAATGTTTGCAATAGAGGTTGTTATGAAAGAGGCCTCAGAGGGCTCTTCATGAACAGAAACGCGCGCGCGCACACACACACCTTCTAGGTCAAGGATGTAGAATTTAGTGCTGATAGATATACCAATCAGCCAAAACATTAAAACCATACATACTTGATATTACATGTAGGTCCAGCTCAGAACCATAATCATGAAATGTAAAAATGGACCTCTCAGTGATCACCTATATATCCACTGTGCTCCCCCACTTTCACATAGTTTGTTTTCATATATTATTTTCTATTTTGTTCTGTTTAGTCCTTTTTACATTACATCTCTGCTTACCCAGTCATGTTATCTACACGTTATCATCGATTTGTCATTACCCACACATAAACTCTCAATATGTAATTTAACTAACTCTATAAGCACAGAGTGCAGAGGTGTTTGTTCTTTATTCCAATGCTTGTGTCTGATTTATGTTTATTACGGCTGCTCACTGCAAGTATATCTTGTCAACAGACAGATCAGACACACACACAAACACACACACACATGTACACACACAGTGAATGCTAATGCTGCTGATTAAATATAAGAGTATCCATGTACTGTAAAAACCAGAAGAGAATCAGGAACTGGAAAAAAAATATTGGGATGCAGTCAACAGTGCCAAACTGTTCTATCTTACATAGTTGTGTGTCTGTGTGCAGGCCCGCACCTGTAATTGGCGGCTTCTTGTACTGGGCACTCTTGAGATGCTCCTCCACGAGTTTGGGTGTCACACAGATGACGTGCTGGCCTTTCCAATACTTCACCATGTTAAGAGACTGTAGTGTGCTGATGATGTCACTCTGGGTGATGCTAGTCATCTGACTGAGAACAGGAAGAGGCACAGGGTTTAACACAGATATATATAAACTGAGTTGCCACGGGTCAGTTAGCTATATGGGATTCAGGATTTTTTTCAAGTATATCCTAATGTTAACAAAACGAGCGCATCTGTAAAGTTTAGTTCTTGGCAAATGAAGATGAAACGTAGCCAGGTGATTAAATCTGGCATACTTACATGTGACTGAGTATTTATTCATTATGCACTATCCCCATAAAAGAATATTTATTTATTTCATGCAACACTTGACATTTTGTACATGTTTCTCTACCTGAGATCTTTGATGGAGAGGGTGCCCCTAAAGTCCCGCAGGATCTCCAGCAAGACCCAGGACCAGTAACTGCGATAGCTGAGTTTGCCCAGGTCAGACAATGGTTTCTCTGGAGAACCTACTGTGCTCTCAAGCTTTGAAAGTTCATAACCTTCAAACATAAAAAGTAAGAACACAGACAAAATCTTAATTCAGAATATTAACAGATCCATACTCACCAGAGTTACAATAAATCAAAATTCACTTGAGAATTTTCTACATTTAAATAATTGGAAAAGCTTAGCAGAGCATCTTTTCACACCTTTGAATATGATCTTCATTTACAGAAAAGGTGCAAATCTGAATAGATATACAGGGTTTATCTACATGTGAACTACATCCTCCCACTCACTGAAAGCAATCAGAAATTTCCCATAGCCTCTTCGCTGATAGGGCGGCAATGTGAGGATACATGCAACATTATTTCCATCTGGAGACTCTTTTTCCTGCAACGCAAAACCACAAAAAGGGGTAAAGACTTAAAGGATATATAAAAATAACTCAAACTACTTTACCAGAGTTAATTCCAGAGTCCCTGGCTCACTCATTTACACACCTGTTTTGCACTGATGATGGAGAAGAGATGTAATGTTACAAGCTCACAGTGACACAGTTTTTAAGTCTTAATTTAAAATGATCTTTCAAAAAGACAGGCAAATGTTTAGGAAAAACTGCCTCATTGGAACTAAAAGAGCAGTTTTCCCTACTTTTATCCTAACATGTTTTCTTTACATTCGATTAGAAGCTGCATTAAAGTAACATAATTTTTTTTCTGGATGTTACATTTATAGTCTATATTATATGAAATGTATAACGATAATAATTACAATAATTGAGATAATAAGCAATGACTAATGAATTTATTGTTTCAATACCATAGGGGTGATTTTGGTGAACAAGGAATCACAACAAAATACAAAATCAGTTTTTCCTCAAGCATCCTTTAAAAGAAACCCCACTGCCACGAAATTAAATTGGGTTCTCATGACTGCCTACATTATTTCAACTTACTTTGGAAAAGTAACCAACTATGTGTGCTCCGTGTCTGTTGACTTCAGTGAGGATGTAGAAGATAAAGGGCTCAACATCGAAGTACAGTGTCTTGTGGTCCAGGAAGAGCTTGGCTAGTAGACAAAGATTCTGACAATAAATCTGCCCAAAAAGACCAAAAAAGAAACATCACTTAAGTACATAAATTAATCCTTTTGTTGAAACCTATATGGATCAGGCAGCTGTGTATGTATACCTTGTGGTCACGTCCATCCACTTCATACACAGAGATGTTGCTTCTTCTGTAGATCTCCTTGCCTGGTGGCTGCTTCCACTGACAATGGGACTAAATGGGTGCCAGAGAGAAACAGAGATGGGGAAGATAGATAACTTTCTCCACTACAGATATGCCATCTCTCGATTTCAGTGAAACCAAGGAGTTTCTTTTTTCTTATGCACCATATTTGGCATATTGGCTGTTCTATTCGTCAATTGCAATGCATTGCAATATTAGTTTGGCATGCAACACAAGTGTATGTGTGCATCCGGACTCATTACAAGTATGGATTTTAAAGAACATATAGTGGCGCTCAACAGGACCAAGGCCTTTCAGGCTGCACTGACCAGATGGTATCTAAAGGTCTTCTCATACTTCATGTACTTGAGGCAGTACTCGCAAATCCACAGCTTAGGCTGCTTGCCGTAGTCCTCAGGAAAGGGGGAGAAGTACCATGCATCAATCTCAAAGTTTCCTATCTGGATCTTATCCACATATTTCACTTTGGTGATCTAAAGGAAGAGAGATGGGGGCACAATAAATAAAAACACATTTAGGTTTTTTCTGTACGAGACCTCCAGTTAACTGAGCAATGTATATAACAGAATGTTGAATCAACTCATCTGGACAATACATTTATTGAAAAACATTTCATCACTCATATAAGTGACATCTTCAGTCTCAATTGACTCCAGGAATCCTCAACGGGATAAACAATATACTGATATGATGGCCAAAAAACCGCAATTAGCTTCAAATGCATACTATGCATATGAAGCCAAGTGTGTTTTGGGGTATTAGTATTAGTATGACCATTAACTAGACTATTAACTAAAGCTACAATGGGAATGTGTACTTTTCAGAGAGAACTGGGGAATAGCAGAATCACAACATTGTAAGATGGTGATAGATGTTCCTCCCTAGCAAGGATGCACATCTTCATACTTGAATGAGTGGCCACTGGCCTGTATATTGGTGTAAACTGCAAAGTCCTGGCCTGACACATAAGCTCTTCTTTGTTGTGCCATCGTCTTGCTGCAATGTCTTTTTGGTTTCCAAAATGTGCAAGTCATGGCTATCCTCCTGGCACTCAACACCATATTCCTCTGTTTATGCTGGGGGACCCGATTTAGACCAATTTCTGCCACAGCGTTTGAAATGGTCATGGCAAAAACTGAATACTCTTTTCAGTCAGTTGAGACCGAAAAAAATCCTTAAGATAAGTGATGAAATGCTTCTCTGTGTTTTGACGAACGAAGATGTGTTTTGACGAACAGATTCAACTTTCTGTGATTTTCTTACCCGAATTATTGAGCATGCAAAAAGACAATGAGTGATGTATAGTAGCATAAAAGGAGATGTCTACTGAACTTGATACGTATTCAAGTGAGGGACTGTTTAAAGATGTTATTTAAATAAGTACCCTAATCAAGAATGGACGGATGGACAGACACACTTTCACACACTTCTCCTTACCGCTTCATGCTCCTTCTCTAGGGCAGCTGTTGTTGGATCCATCTCAGCATATGTCTAGAGAAAGAAGAAATCCTATTAAATGCAAAACCTCAGTATTTAACATATTATAGCATACAGGTCTATTTAAACCCAGAGGAAGACCGACTTGGAATTATCCCCTGGAACACCACACAACGAAATATGAGACAGATTTGCTTCATATATAACATTTTTATATCATTTATGAAGCCTGGGCATTTTCTGAGCTATTGTTTGTCAAGGGATTTGTCAAGACTCAAGAACAAGTCCTAAAATGAATGAACGAGTTTTAATTTCTTTATGGAGAAAACCAAAGTTTTGATGCAATTGTACTGCATTTTAGTGACAAAGTTAGTATTTCCAAGTACCTCAAACACAGGCCCATCAAAATTATGTTAATGCTAGTACAACAGGGCAAGTCAATTTTATTTGTATAACCCATCATCAGAAATTACAAATGTGCCCAAGTGGGCTGTCAAATGATGTCCTTCCTAAGGTATTGAATATAAAACCACTTGAAATACTGGAACTGAAAATCAAAACTATAGAATTAAAAGAAATGAGGCTTCTGACAATACTCCATTCTTACACTTTTGCACCTCTCAACAAGAGTTCTCAGTGAACATTTCCATTGGGAGGTAAGAGGTTAGGATCTGATTACTGTGTTAAGGACTTCCAGGGGGATGGACAATGGCTCACCTTCTGTACGTGGTTGATCTCATCGTGCTTTCGCTTCTGGTTGCGGGTTATCTTCCTCTCTGGCTGGTCCCCAAGATCCCCAACGCCTCCCATCTCTGTGCTTTTCCTCACCGCATCTTTCACCGTCTTAGTTAGCGCTAAGCGAGCCTTACCCACCCACTCATCAAGGCGTCTGTTGACTGCATGATAGCGAAGGTTAGAAGGGCAGGGTAAAATGAAATAAGTAAAAAAGATAAACGTAATCCAAATAGCATGCCACTTACATCCCACATAATGCACATAGAACTCTTCCCTGCCCTCCTGCTCATTGATCCGGGACTGGATAACCTCGGCAGAATCTGAGAACATATACCGATATCAGATACGTAAAAACGGGTCTCTTGATTTTGGAAGTCAAGCCAACGAAACCAGCAGAAGTCTATAAATGAATTTAACAGTTAAAGATCGCAGGGAATGCAGCTAAGCACTCACGCCACGTCTTGTCGGCTCTCTGGCATAAATAACTCTCTCCGATTTCCACCGTCACCTCCTGCTCCCTGCCGCCACTCGATAGCCCTCCATCTGAGGCGTGCTGATTACAAGAGCCCCCGGCTTGTCTGGGCCGCCCGACGGCCTCGGTCTCGTCCTCTTCCGCTCCACTGCCGTTTGAAGAGCAAGCGGCCTGGACCGAATTATCCAAATCATCTCGGTGTCTTGAGTCTATGTCCACGTCCATCTTCTGTTCACGGGTTTTTAAAGTAAGCGAATTCGCCCGACAGTCATCAGTTGCAAGTCCGTCGCACCGCGTTTGACGACAGTTTACAAACAAACGAGTTCGTCACGGCCACCACGCATGCGCGGAAAAGACTTGTCTTCCCTACGTCACGGCTGGTAACGTGGTACGGACGTATCAGGAGGTAGCAAAACACGGAGGCCCGCGTCTGGATGAAGTAACGCATTTATTTGGTCGTTATGTCCCATATTCGGACATTATCTACTTTGGAACTTGTCCGTATAGACGCGTAGAAGTACGGTTTTAGCGCTTATATCGGTCGAGTTTTGCGGTTTGGTTGGCATGTCGTTACCGAGGAACGTGGCTGCTCTACGGAGTCTTCTACTGCTCAACACCGGGCATTGATGCAGTCACAGCCGGCAGAAGGATGGGGGACCGGGGACAGGTGTGGTGGCTGTGCGTCAACCAGATGAGACGCTGATGGAGGAACTGCTAGCAGCAACATGGAGGGAGGGATGCGTATGAGAACATTTCACCATATGAAGTGATTCGATTGTGATTGGAAGCAACACTGTTCCCGTGGTCCGGAAACCAAACCTAACTCACTAGAATGTACTCTATGAATGCAGTTGCAGCAACTGGCTCGGAATGGATAACTAGTGGCCCACCTCGGGGCTATAGCTTTCCAGTCTGCTTCAATGACTCTGATACCAAGTTGTCAGGCAGTGGCATACCCATCTTGGATCAATTGCAGAGGATTAAGAGCATGAGGAGTACCCGGTTTTCCCTTCAACAATGGGCGACGAGATTGAGGGAAATGCACTGTCTGGAAAAGAACTTCACCCGCAGATCTGCAAGGATGGGATGGGTCCTTTTGTTGGACCCATGTCCATCCACAAAGGTCCCACCGAAAACCAATGTGTCGACGTTCCTTTCCCGGTTAACTGTGAGAGTGATGACTCTGTAGACCGAGGAATTGAAGAGGCCATAGTGGAATACCTAAAAGAAAGGGATGATCACAAGCGCAAGGCAGAATTACCCACCAATGTTTTCCTGCCATCCAAAGTCCTCAGGAAGAACCCATCCATTCCTGAGAATTCTAACCAACATTCTGACGCTATCAAGGTTTTACCCGCCGACAACTATTTTCTAGAAAATATTAAAGTCGAAACCCCAACAGCACCTATTCTAGCCACGGAAGGGGATATTAAGAAAAATACTCCCTTCAAGGAGAATCCTGTGAATAAAATGAACACAAACAATGGTACGATGACAGAGAGCATATCGGCGAAAGGGAAAATAGAACACTTTCCCGAGACAAACGGCATGAAAGTAAATTGCCCTGTCATAATCAAGCCTCAGGAAGACTCGCCCGATTCTAGCAGTGATGATGGCATCGAAGAGGCCATTCAAAGATACCAGTTAGAGAAAGAAGAGAAGCAGAACACAATAAGGGAAGCGTGTGAACCCCGAAGAGTGAAAGAGGAGACGGACTCGAGCAGCGACGATGGGATTGAGGAGGCCATTCGCTGCTACCAGCTTGAGCAGCAAAATGAGAAGAGTGTTTGGAAACCCCTCTTTTGTAAGGAAAAACATACGTGTCAACCGTCATCGTGCCCGAGTGAGAGTGCAAGCACGGATAGCATAAACAAAACAAATCCCAGAAAGAAAAGGTCAAGGGCAGCGAAGGAGGATAGATTTGTTCCCCTCCCTTCATCAATTCCCGTGTCCAAGAGCGCGGTCATCGGCACCGCCGCGTGTAAAGGAAATGGGTCACCTTCATCTGAAGTAGAACCTGCGAGGGAGCAACACACGCCAGATGCTCCCAAAGTCAACACGTCCGCAGAGCTTATGTGTGCTGAGGCCATCCTGGACATTTCAAAAGCTGTCATGCCTGCGGCCTTTGACCCGACTGTCGGCCTAGGTGAGCGGGACCCCGCTCCATCCTCGTCACTCCATTCTAACTTCCTGAATGACAGAAGTGATGACAGCTCGGTTGACAGTGAGGATGGAATTGAGCAAGAAATCAGGAAATTCCTCGAGCAGAAGGCCCAGATGCTCACACAGCCGTCCCACTCTGCCGCCATCACTGCAGGACCGGATGGCATGAAGGAGTCAAGGAAGGTGAAATCAAAGCAATGTGCACCACAGAAGAAAACGGGGAAGTTGTCCGTGACGGAGAAAAGAAAACGTGAAGAGGAAGAGTGCAATGTCTTTGAAGAACCGGTGATAGATCACAAAATAAAAGCCGACGTGGGCTTTAAATCGTTGGAAGAATACAGAGAAGGGCCAAGCTCATTGGTATCACCCCAAAGTATTGAAACACAACTGTCAGCCGAATTACAAAAGAGGGAGCAAAGCGGAGACAAAAGCAGCTCCCTGGACAGCGATGAGGACCTGGACACGGCAATAAAAGACCTGCTTAAGACCAAAAAGAAGTTCCAAAAGAAGACAAGATATATCAAACTCAAGAATGCAGGACTTTCATTAGGGAAAGCGCCGCAGGGAAAAAAGATCGAGACTGACCCTTTTTCCAAGTACGGTGGTTTCAAGAAACTTCACAAGAGCAGATGTGGAATTCGAGAAAACTCTGAATTGAGCAGAAAGAACGTGTCACTGCTCAAACCAAGTGACAAGAACACCCAACACATCGTCCAGATGGCAGACACAGACAAACAAAAAGGACCAGGGGTTAGAGACTTTCCGGTGTGGCACAATGACCTGGCCGTGGTCCAAGTAAAGGAAGAAAGCAGCTCGGTGGACAGCGATGATAGCATTGAGCAAGAGATCCGAAAGTTCCTGGCCGAAAAAGCCAAGACTTCCACTTCAGCGAAAACAAAAGAGGAAAATCCGCAGAGCAAAGGGGATGTTGACACTCGTTCCCCGTTTCCGGATACCGATGTTAAATTGGAAAATCAGCGGGCTGATATTCCAAGAAAATTCCCACCCCTCTCTGACCCATCTCTTCCGAGCCCTGAAATCACTGCACTTCACGATAACGACTCTTCGATTACACAGACGATTACACTGCCCCAAATCTCCAGTTCCCCGGCCACGGCATCAGCATCACTCTCCTCAGTCCTCTCCGACAGCCCCGGTCTCCTGGAGCCAGCAGACAGTGCAGGGGGAGCTCCGACAACACAGAACAGAAATCTCAGCACTGAGAGCAGTAGGATTCCGGAGTTGACCCCAGACATGGGGAAAGCTCCGCCTCATTTGACCCCCGGTATGGTCCAGTCTTGCTTTAACTCAATACAGTGGCATAACGGCCTGGGACCCCGCGCTGCTGAAACAAGGGGTGCATATTTTGGCGGAACCCAGTTCCACGTGACTTCAACCAGAGGCCAAGAGAGTGCACCGTCTGTCTCATCGTGTCAAAGGACGGACATTATCGCAGGAGCACAGACGTGTGACTCTGTACCGGCCTGTACGTGGAGCCGATCGTCCCC
This sequence comes from Regalecus glesne, assembly GCA_900302585.1. Lineage (NCBI taxonomy): Eukaryota > Metazoa > Chordata > Actinopteri > Lampriformes > Regalecidae > Regalecus > Regalecus glesne. The sequence continues at coordinate 34,371 of OMLC01042071.1, forward strand.
ACCTTTCTCCTCGGAGAGTCTTGTCAATACTGTGCCCCATCTGACCCTTTTCAAACCTCTGTCGTCAGTGCGGCAGCACCAAGGGAAGTCCCTCATGAAAGGCATTGCGCCCGAAGGCCGCAGGTCACCAGCACCGGCATCAGAGCAGAATGAAATCGTGGTGTACATGTCCGGAGAAAAGGGGGCATTTGTTGAACTGGCCTCCGACCGGACCAACCACATCCAGGTCCACAGCAGGGAGATGAGCAAGGGAAACGAGAGGGGCAACATGGCAAGCAGGCAGAAGGGAGAAGGGGAGAGCATGAAGACAGAGCAGAGATAGGATTTTGTAGTCGGGGGAGATTTTTGTGAGTCAGGTGAGAGAAGAAACGTGGAAAAGAAGCAAGAATTTTTCCACTTTGTCTCTCTTTGGGGGGGTGGGGGGGG
>OMLC01042071.1:34816-46198 GCA_900302585.1 Regalecus glesne
CAGGCCTTATGGTATAGCTCTTGCCACAGAGGAGACGAGTAAGAGGTTGATCAAGAACTGAAGAGGCTGTGAACTGCAGGTGAGGTAAAGCAGCCAGGCAGTACCACACAAGTCAATAGATGCAAGACATGTCAGTTTTGTGAATACCGTGTTTTCAATTTTGCCAATCGTGTGTACTCAAGTGCCGTGTAATGTTTTCTGAATGGGGCATTTTGCACTTAATTTTTCATATAATGGATTTTCTTTTGAGTGTGATGTGCCATAATGATGAATCATCTATATGTGAAGTGGTTTTGATCGGTTAAGGCAGGTTGTTTTTTTTTCTCGTCCTCCTCTGAACCCTTTAAACACAAAGCAGCGTCCTTACCACAGACTAGGTTTTCTATTCAAACGAAGAAGGAGCTTTATTATTCGTCATTGTTCATACACACGAGGAAATCTGTCCTCTGCATTCAACCCACGCCTTTGTATAGGAGCAAGCGAGCAGCCGCAGTACAGTTAGGTGTTCGGTGTTTTGCTCAAGGACACCGAGACGTGCTTTCCGCGGCAGCCAGGGATTGAACCAACAGTCCTGATCACTAGAAGACCGCTCCACCTCCTGAGCTATGCCACCTCGAGCTGTCCAAGGTCCTGTCTGTGTGGAGTTAGCATGTTGTCGCTGTGTCTGCATGGGTTTCCTCCAGGTACTCCGGTTTCCTCTCACCGTCTAAAAGACATGCGTGCTAGGGTTAATACTCCTGCCTGAGCCCCCGAGCAAGGCAATAGGAAAAGGGTGCTGCAGCTGCTCCCTTCTTACAATAGGACGAGTTAAATGCGGAGAATATGTTCTGTCGTATGCACAATGACTAGGTTTCGTCCTTTTCTTCTTCCTTGAAAGGATATTCGAGTCGAATGTTTAGAAAAATGAAATATAAAGTGCTCTTTTTCAAATCTAGAAAACAGAAAGGTAATGCTTCAACTTGCCATGCCATCAACAAATCCCGGACAAATAGCAAAGTGACTTGTCATCGGGAAGCTTACGTTTCCCATCGGTGCCCACTGGAGTTATTCTTTAGAGTATGTTATTATTACTTGGGAGAAAATACAAGGTTTGCCTTTCCCTTCACCATCTTTACTCCAGGCTTTAGGTAAAGCCTGCAGATTTTCATTATAAACCATTTAACTATTCTAGACCGCATCAACAATTTCATGGTTTAAGCAGAATTTTCCGTCAACACTAAGAACATGCTTGTAACATCAGCTCTGGTAGTGTTATAAAGTATAATTTCTCTGTTTCCTGTCTATAGTTTGAGTTTTTATGTTGTTGATGCTGTGGCTAGATTCTTTTGTAACCGCCCACCATTGTCAGTGACATTTTGCAATAAAGTTGAACAAAAACATGTCAGGGAGGATTTTTTTTTCTTTTAATGGTTGCTTCAATTGCATTTTTTTAAACTTGTTTCTTCAAAGAAAAATAATTAATTACACTCAGACAGAAGTAAGTATAGCCCTCCAAAGTTAAGTACAAGTACACAACCCCCCCCAAAAGTGAATCCTTACCTGGATTATTGAGCATGCATCAAGACACATGTAGACAATGCACATCTTAGATCCAACTCATCTTCATGTCAATCCTACCAATAAGAATGCTAGGAGCCAATTTGCCCTCAGGTAGAATGTAACCATTAGACATCTTCAAGGTGGGTGAAGTCTGATCATCGGTCCTTTGTTTTCAGACATCCCAATAACAAAATACATCAGTATAGGAGGTACTGGCTTTAACAGTAACAATAATGATGTCCTTAATAGGGACAGTGCATATTGGTAAACATTTAGAATGGAAATATGCCAGGGTAATTTTCTTCTGTTGTCCCAAGGAGTTAGGGGTTCAATGTCTTGGCCGATGACACTTTGACACGCTTTTTGAAGGGACCAGGGATCAAACCGATAATCTATCAATTACTAGAGGACTCCTCTACCTGCTTAGCTATGCCGTCCATAAAACTTGTTTATCTTTCAGCCAAAATCCTAAATTATTTTCACATATTAGGGCGTTACTAATAAAATACAAAAATTTATAAACCAACGTATTAAAAGATCAACCGGATTGTAAATCCTTGCAGTATTATTATTATTATTATTATCATATGCCCCCAGAATGTGGGGACTAATGGAGATACATAAAAATGGACCAAGGCTGTAGTGTTCAAATGTAGCCAAAACTACATGGGAGAGGAAAATACAAATAAAAATCAGCAACCGTCAGGATGGGTTCCATACAGTCGAGTCATTAAAGTCCTATGACTTTGTCAGCATAGTTATAAAATAACACATCGAAGAGATTACTCTTTATTTTCTGCTGTCAATTTTGGGGCAATAACACTGACAATATCTATGTAGTTTGAGTAAGGCGGATGAAATTTAGTATGATTTAATTCATGTCTGCTCCGGAGATAGTGGGCGAATGGGAATACCTGAAGTCAGCTCTGACTGTGGATGTGACCTCAATGGGTCATGAGATGTTTTACAATCATAAAAAAAAAATCTTAGGAAAAAAAACTCATTGTCATGGCACATTTTCTTGTTATAGTTTTATTTCCTTGTGAGGCTTATAACAAGAAGTAATACAATCAAATATAAGCCTATGAATTATATAATTCTATATAATTGTACCTATCAAATATTTAATACATTTTTACAGCTTGGATAATTATGCTTCCTTGCACCAAATTGATTGCCTTGCCAATGGTTGCCTTGACATGAGAAGAGGGAATAATTACGGTTGGTTAAATCCAATATGGACTACAGTAGTTTGGGAAATTAGTATGAGAGAGTTGAGGGCCTATGGACAGATCTTTATATTAATGTTTTTGATATGCTCTTCCAACACCAATATGATACCGGCTAAATGTTGGAAATGTACGGTTAGTTATTCAGAAATATTTTAATCTGAAGACCAACAGCCCCTCTGCTTTAGATCTTTACAAATGCCCCACTATCATGTCATTATTTTTCAGTAACAGCATGAAAAATATGGGCATGGGAAAATGAAAAATGTCTACATGAGATTAAACATGGGCTCCAATTAGGTTAAAACCCTTCCTCCTCTGGCAAACTGTCTAATTCTTATTCAGACTGCTCATTGAGAGCATGTATGAAGTTGCTTAGGAATAAATTAGATAAGAAATACATGGTAGTGTGTTAAGTATTCTTTGCGCCTCAAAAGATGAGTTTGTCTTGATTTTATTGTGTTCTCAAGGCATTTTGTCACATGAGAAACCGAGGATCATGTGCATCTGATATAAATACACAAAACTGCCCAGAAAGACCAGAAAGAAGCATTGGAAAGATAGGAGGACACTATACTCAGCTCCATTCCAGGGCTTTATTCTATGCAGATTGTGAGTGGAGGCACAGATATATTTACTCATAAGCCCTCCTGAGACCCTTTGTCATAGCACCCCCTCTTGTCCTACCTCTCTGTCCACCACTTTTTGATGAAAGCCCCTTCCATGACCCTGGCGAGCCCCACCTCCTCTGCCCAAAGGATCCCTGCCTCTCCCCCTGCTTCTCAAATCTCGCCTGTCCCAGTGATGGTTCCAGGTTGGAGCATCCCATTGGCCCATTCCTCTGACATGCCTCTCATCCCAGTGGCTTGACTGTTGGAAGGATCCATGGGGGCCTCTTCTCCTGCCCCGATTGGCCTCTCTACGAGCAGTTTCTCCGACCTCATTTGAGTGCTCAATTTTCAGTGAATGCAGACATGGCTGACATAGTGGCTGTTTATTTGTAGAAACCTGAGGCTCTTGTTGGGTGAAATTTGTGGTACTCTCCCCGTCCAGCTTCTGCTGGGCATGGTTACCCTGAAATTTGGCTTTCGATGGTTCTTCAGACGAATGGCATTGGGTGGTATCAGAAGACAGCGAGAGTTTATGTAGATTTTCAGTGGGCGGACCAGGCCTCCCATGTTGTGGCCTTCCCCTACCTCCTCTTCTTTGGCCCCTCCATTGGCCCTGTCGCCTATGACTTGGTGCACCTCTAAGATAGGATGAGCCAGTATGCATTTGGTCCTGACGAACACAAACTTCATCAGTAGACACAGCAAGGGTGGAGGACACTGACAGGCTAGGTGAGACATTGATATCCAGGTTGCTGTTTTCAGCATCAGAGGGAGCCTGTGGACATTAATGTGGAGGGGATGTATTTAAAATGTTCACAAATGTCACAGCCAGACCAATTTTATTACTTGGTTCAATTGCGCTATGGAGACTAGGTCCAGAAGCAGATAAAAATTGAGCAACGTGTGCTATGTTACATGAATGTGGCGTATAATTTATCATTACCTCATTGATATGTATGAGAAAACGATTCGATTCCACCTCGGGGTCAATGATTCCACCTTTAGCTCTCTGCTGTTCCAAAAGCTTCTGGAGGTCAAACCACTTCTTTCGGAAATCTCCCCCGATGTCTGCTCCTTCGAACTAAGTGTAAAAACACAAGGTCTATTAATGCTTGTTGTATGGGAATTCATAATCAGGGAGCTTTTGCTGTAACAGGATTTGCATTACTGTGGTGAAGCTGGCATTTGTGTGGTAAAACCATTCACAATCAATTATTTACCAGACCTTTATCCAAAGCAACTTACAAGATTCAGGAGTAAGCAGATACATTAGAGTATTACTAACTGCATCATAATCACATCTTAACCCGAGTTCATCAGTGTAAATGCATCTTAGATCACCTAGAGGTGGCGAATGTAAGTACAAAGTGGAATTTGATCAATAATAACAAATCATTTTAAAGGTTATCTTTTGAATCAATAGGGTGGCATAGCTCAGGAAGTAGGGCAATCATCTAGTAGTTGGAAGATTGGTGGTTCAACCCCCGGCTCCTCTGGAGATTATGTCAACGTGTCCTTGATGAAAATACTGAGCCCCTAACTGCTCCTGATGACAAGGTTGGCCTCGTTTGGCAACCTCTGGCATCAGTGAATGACTGGGTGAATTGAGGCATACGTTGTAAAGCTCTTTTGAGTGGTCAGTAGACTAGAAAAGCACTATATAAATGCAGTCCACGTACTATTTAATCAAGCGTGAATTCTGAGAGCTCAATGAGGCATCAATACAATTGAATGTTTCAGGTTTCAGGTGAAGAATGTGAGCCTGACCTCTGGATCATGGGGGGCAGGGGAGGATAGCAGCTGATCAACATTATATATCAAAGGCTCTCTGCACACTGGACAGATCACAGTCAGCTCCTACAAGACCGGGTGGAAAAAACAAGTCATGTAAGTGAGAGTACTCAACAGTTTAGGTAGAAAAATACAGTTAAGATTTTGACTGACAAATCTAAAACAAATGTTTGGCAATAGGCAACTTCAAAATCGATATAAGAAATTAAGGCTTTTCAACTGATTTTACCCCAATATAAGAAATATTGTAGCGTATGTCCGTCCTTAACTGCTAAAGTGAACCTCCTTCACTCAATATGTATTAAATCTTTAATGGCTAAATCCCACATAAGTGTATATCCCAAGTTAATTTGCATTAGTGTGTCTGATTTCTATCAGTCAATCAGTCTGTAGAGAATCACGGGACCTGCTCGTCTGATCTCTCTCTGGTCTTGTCCTCCTCTAGTTCCTTCTCCCTCTCGCGGAGCTCCTTCTCCGAGTGAGTGACATAGCGGCCCAGGCAGTGGGAGTGGAAGTAGTGGTAGCAGCTTGTCTTAGTGAACACCTCTTCCTCCTGTGGAAATGCACAAGAGAAACAGTTTCTCACAGTTTTAAAATATTCATCAATTTAAATATAGTCTTAAAATCAAAAGTGTTGAATAGTAAAGTAACACCTCCACAGATGAACATGATTTAATTCTGAAACCAAGTAAAGTAAAGAGCACAGACCGATGCCCCATACTTCCAAACCATGGAAGTATGAGGCAGAATTAAAAAAAATACATATTAGAATGATTAAGTTGAGGCATTTTTAAATTATACAATATATACAAAGATGTCAAGGGTTCGGACTTTAGAATTATTTTCCCTTGTCGAAAAAACGTTTAGTCAGTTCATTTGGATACAGCATTTATTGAACTGGCTGAACTTTGTTTGTGATTTTTTTACCTGGATTTTTGAGCATGTATACAGACACTCTTTCCTCTTGTTATAAAAAAGGTGAATCGATTCAAGTACTCAAACAAGTGACATTTTCAGTCAGAGCCGACTGCAGCATCCCCACCCTTATAAAAAAATACAGTTGCATCCCAAACAACAAAGGCTGGTTTCATATCAGAGTCCTGGCCTGACATGTTGGCTCTCCAGTGTTGTGCCATCCTCTTGGTCAGCATCTGTTTGGTTTCCCCGAGAGCCAACCCAGGAGAGCCAACATGTCTGCCCAGGACCCTAAAGTCTACACCAGGGGTGGGCAACTATTTTTTCAATGGGACCAAATGAGAAACAAAAAATATTGTAGCAGGCCTGACCAAAAGGCTGAAGTCATTTATGCATAATTTTCATGGTATTTCTTTAAAAAAAGCAGAAAATAGTATTTTTTTGTCAAACTGGTAAGAGTAGACTATGCTTTATGAAAAAGAAAAAAAAAGTGAGATTGCCTTACAAAAAATGTCATTTATTCAATCAGATTTCCTGAGGCAATGGTAAGTAAAGTGTGATCATTTGTTTTTTCAAGAACATTTATGACTAATATTAGTTAACAATTCCAGTCACATTCACTCCAAAACACATTTTGAATTTAAATACTGTTGAAAAGAGGGTCTTAGCATTCTACAGACATCACAATATTGTCTTAAATAAAATTAAATCATTGAACTGTAATTTTGGGGAAAAAGGTTTCAAAAAAAGTGTCCCAGTCCAAACATCTTATTTGGTGTTTTTAAGCGATTTTCCCCCCTTGTTTAGTGAGAGGAATCTGGTCTCTGGTGGGCTTTAACGAGTGCATCAAAGTCAGGTTGGATGTCTGAGGTGGAGATGCAAAGCACAGCTGACAGATGAGCACCAGTGAGAGAGGATCTATATCCAGATTTTGCAAACTTCATTATTGAAAATGTTTGTTCACAAATGTAGGTAAAGCTGAAGAGAACCAACATCTTCTGAGCATGTCTCCTCAGGTTTGGAAAGTTCTCCTCCTTAAGAAAAGAGAAGAAATCCAGCAGAGATTCTGACTTAAAGTGCTGCTGGTCAATGAGTTCCAGCTGAACATCACTGGGTGCATTATGCACAGTGCAGATAAAGGGAGAGGAAATCATCAACATTTCATCTTCAGTTGTTCTGAGATCTTCAAAACGCCTTGAAAACTCACCATGTAATGCTCTAAACGTGGATGAGTACCTGCGGAGGTGATCAGTTGATGGTCCAACTTCGTTCAGGGTTTGCATGTGAGTGAGAGTGTTGCTCCCCAGTTGAATTGAAAGAAACTGCAGCTTCCTCATGAAGGCCTTCACTAGGTTGTGCATTTCACGAACAAAAAGGCCCTTGCCTTGTAGTCTGGTATTCATTTCATTCATCAGTCCAGTCACATTAACAGCAAATGCAAAATCTGACATCCAATCTGCATCTGAAAGCTCTGGAATGTCTCTTCCTTTCTTCTTGCAAAAAACTCTCGAATTTCTCCTTTCAGGTCCTGAACCATCTTTAGCACTTTGCCCAGGCTGAGCCATCTGACAGCTGTGTGGTAGCCGTGTCACTGTGTTCAGTCTCATGCTCCTCCAAAAGAGCGACAGACTGTCTGAGATTCAATGCCCGTGCCCTGATGAAGTTTACTGTTTAAGTAACAACTTTAGTAACATGGTGGATTTTTAGCACCAACTTGCACAACACACGTTGGTGTATAATACAATGCAAAAACACCAATTTTTGATTTGCATCGATTTCTGTCACTTTATCTTCGTTTCAAAAGTCCAGAATTTTTTTACTGTAAGATTTGGACAACCGTCTGTTGTGACACCTGAAAGTCCGTCCCATTTCAATCCCAGTGTCCATGCACGCATTTACCTCTGTAAAAAAAAAATTAATCCCTCCCTGTCATTGGCCCTTTCATCGACCGGATTGCTGCCAGCTGATATCCGTGCCATTTCGGCATCAGCTAAGTTCTTGTATTTTTCCCGCGTGTCTCTTGTCATAATGCCAACAAACAACTTCAAAATAAAAGCAATGCACCCCTAATCCATGCATGTGTGAGGTAAAATTTAAAAATACATGTATTTTATTATTTTCAATAAACCTTAGGCGGGCCGGTCAAAGTCAACCAACGGGTCGTAAAATGTCCAGGTCTGGTCTACACCCATCCACTGGATCAAAGATGAGGATGTTCACATCTTCGATAAGAAGGAACGCTGTTATGAAAGGGGTGCTAAAGGGGTCATTTATGTTAAGAGAGAACAACCATCTTTGAACAAAGGTGGGGGCCTGAGAGGACATCTGTTGTCATCCTACAATGCTGTGATTGCAAATATTCCCCCATCCTCTGTTAATAGAACTCATTACCCCTTGATGTGCAATCAATAAGCCAACTTGCATAAACCAGCCTTTGTTTTTTGGCATGCAACTGTATTGTTTATAATGGTGGGGATGCTGCAGTGAGCTCAGACTGAAGATGTCACTTGTTTGATTAATTGATGAAACAGTTGGGAATAAACTTCTGATCCAGTTGAACAAATTCACCTACTTTGGGATTCCCTTACCTGGACTACTGATCATGCATCAAGATATCTTTCCCCTTCCGTTTCAAAGAAATGCACCACCTAAACAACCCTAATGCAGAATTACACTTAAAAGTCACAACTGACATGTTTTTACCCTAAGTATCATCTTTAAGTATCCCTTGAGAAATGTCTGTTGTTTAAATTCTTCTTCAATACTCCAGTCTACTTGATGTCATCAGTTTGTGATAACAAAGCTCAAATAGCCAGGGGGGGTGGGGGTGGGGGTGATAAAACACAATAGAAACTTGGACTTATCCAAATGTTTCTATTTGTTCCATACTAAGCCAGCTTATGCACCAACAATACTAACTGCATACCTTAAACCCATACAGGCAAATGACACAACTCCCATGAGGAATATTGCTCTCTGTCAGAATCTCTTTAGCTTTCTGCGGGGAAGGAAAAGAGTTGCACAATCAGAAATACAACAGGGCTTCAAAAAAAAAAAACTGAATAGGCCAACAGTCAAACAACAGTATCTTTGGTCACAACGCTCATGAAAGTGTTGAGGGCGAAATTGATTCATAGTGCAAAATTGTGATATGGAGCTTTAAACATTTTAATACTGCAAAATTCCAATATTGAAGTGCAATTAAGAGATGTTGCAAAGAGGTTTGATGAAATAACTTCTGCATCTCCGAATGTGTGAATTCTAATTGTTGGAATGTTCACTAAGGGAACCATCCTCATTTTGTAACACGAGTAGCTTAAATTAAATGAATTCTATTGTACATTTTCTTCAGAATGAATTTTGTAGTTTTCACATTTTACTTCAGATAAAAGGGAATGGAGCCCGAATACAAGCAATGTCAAATTTATGATATTCATAACTTTGGGTTATTCGAAAATCACAATACATGCCAAATCAAGCCAAAAATACAGTTGTCAGACTGCATCAGGGGGTACCTGCTGATTACCACTCTAATCTTGTGAACTAAATAAAGATATAAAAATCCGAAATAACAAATGTTTTTTTTAATTATATGAACTAAGCTCAGGAAAACATAAAAGGGAAAAATGGAGTGTTGAAGTGTCAACTGACCTCGATAAGTTGATATAAGACTGGTGAACCCAAACAGGATTCTGCCTCAGCCTGCAGACTCCTCTGAACACTGAGAAATGTAACCGAGCAATAACAATTATTGTGAGAGCAATGAGTTTAGAACGTGTAAGGTTTATAAAATTGTGTAGATAGAAGAAATGAAAAAAATCCAAGAAAAGAGACAAAAACATGGAGTAACGGCAATGCAGGCAAAACCACATGAGTCTATAAATGTGACATCATTACCTTATAAGCTTATCATCAGAAAGCCCCCGTGGGTTATGGATTGAGATGGTCGGAGAAGAGGATGGATACTGACAAAAGGGGAAAGAAAAACTCAGATGTTATGTTTTATTCAGTGTCTCTGCTTGAATTTAAACAACAATACATCAGCATGCTAGTACATGAACATTCATAATAGTAAAGGTAAAATCGAACTAATGCAGGACTGGAGATGTCTTACTGTAATTTCACATTTGGTGAGGCCCAGATGTGGCTTTATACCATTAAGAATTATGTCATTTAATGCATTACTAGTTATTGGGATTTCCCAGTATTGGAGTACAGTAGGAAGGGGTGACATGGCTCAGTGAGTAGAGTGGTTGTCTAGCGATCGGAAGGTTGCAGCTTCGATCCCAGCACCTGCAGAGAACCATGTTGAAGTATCCTTGAGCAGGACACTATTCCCCTAATTGTTCTACCCTGTGATGGACTGGTAACCTTTCCAGGGTGTATTGCTGCTTTTCACCCAATGAGAACTGAGATATGCTTCAGTTCCCCTGAGACCCAACTTCCATTATGCAGTTGACGATGGATGGACGGAGTACAGTAGGACCCTCTTCAAGTGTTCGAGCTGAGACTGAGAGGCTGTGGAGGGTGCTGAGCAAATTAGAATAGATATATGATGACATCCTACCATACAGCCACGGCCAGACTCCTTTAAAAAGTATCATAAAGACATTGCTAAAATGAAACCCATTAATTTTCATTTCGAGTAAGAAAGACATGTGGAGAAAGAGGTATCCAGTGAAGGGGGTTCACAAGGTTTCACCAATGAGCCGTCACAAGTAGAGTCGTGAACCAACTGAACTGAATGACATCCTGAAAAGATCAGTTTCATTCTCAATCATTTCAGTTGACCTCTCAGTCAGCAGTGAGTGAACGGGCACACTCGGTCACTGAGTGAATGATTCAAGTAATTCTTACACAGGAGGACTGGGCTGTGTTTAAGAAAATCCAATCGTTTTTATATCATAATTACACAGATAGAGAAGGAGCACAGATACACAACGCACACATGCAGCAAAAGAAGAATTGGAGGACTGTTTTGTTAACTACACAACTAAAGCCAGCAGTGGAATGTGTCCAGTGCATTTAACTCATCCTATTGCATAGGAACAGTGAACGCATCCACTACATGGCACTTGGGGAGCAGTTAGAGGTTCAGTGTCTTGCTCAAGGACACCTCAACAAACTCTCCGCAGGGCCTGGGACTTGAACCATCATTTTCTGATTACTAGATGACCACTCAGGATGACTTGAGCCATGCCACATACAATATGTATGTATACACACACATACATATGTACGCACACACACAACATGCATGTAACCTGCTAACATTTATTTCAATATCTCTGATACAC
>OMLC01042072.1:0-33192 GCA_900302585.1 Regalecus glesne
AAAGGATATTTTAATGTATCCCCTCAGCTCTTTATCTCAGTGCGGCATAGCTCTGGGTAGAGTGGTCGTCTGGCAATCAGAAGGTTGGAGGTTCGATCCCCGGTCCTACACAAAGCATGCCGAGGTGTCCTTGAGCAAGACACTGAACCCCTAACTGCTCCCCTGGCCCCATATGGTGGCAGCTCACTGCTCCTATACAATAGGATGGGTTAAAATATAGAGAATTCCGAATTTCCCCTTGTGGGACTGATAAGGGAATCTTTTTATTATCATTATTATTGTTTATTTTTCTAAATGGTTAAAGCACACAGTCAGTTCACATATAGAGACGTAGTTTTGAAAATGTGCTGAATGATCTGCAGACAAGGCAGATAACTTTGTCAGATGAATCCTAAACTTGGGAAAATCACGTCTCATCTTGGCACAGGAACCTGTTAGTGCACACATCCAACGCCATGCATCATGACTTTAGTTTGGGTTATTCTACTGAGACAGCCTTTGTTTCCTCGCTCATTCCCAGGTATTCCTAAAGTCAGCGGATGAAGGATGATCAGTTACCGCATGAACACAGGAGATGCTTTCCTTATCTCCCATGACACAGCCCATAAACCACCAGCCCCGGTGAGTCAGGGTAAGGGGGTGGGGGCTGCTGAAAATAAGATGATGTATAATGTGTAGGTTTGACAGTGGCTAAATCCGAACCCTTGGCATTTCGCTCCGTCTTGCTGCTTTGAAGCGATGTGAGGATTTAATCCGGGCAGGGCTCCAGTCAAAACTAAATGTAGCCTGACTGAGGGCCCAAACTGATACAGGCCATGGTAAAAATAGACTTACATCATGTATGTAACCTAGAAGGATGTAGAGGATGAATCCATGTAGGGGTGAACCATAAGACATGAAGGTGAAGAATGTGGCATGTGGAGAGAGAGAGAGAGAGAATGGCCTATACACACAGGTCTTTTTCCATTGTTGAAAGGTGGTTGTCTGCTTCTGACAATCACTGAAATGACTTTTTTGGGACCAATATACAATTCAACAGGTCTTTGGTTTCCTCAACAATAATGCAAAATGGTGGCCCAGTGCTGAGCAAGAAGGTCCTTGGTCTGAGCCCCAGACTGTCCCAGGTTCTGTCTGTGTGGAGTTTGGATGTTGGAGTTAATACTCCCAAGATTTCCATTGGTACCCCGTGAGGGCAAAGCACCAGCGGCATCCTCCACCGATCCGGTACGGTCTTGTCCAGCCGCATTCTGATTCAGCAGAATTCTAAGTCGGATGCCTTTCCTACCTGACGCAGCCATCGGCCCTATGGATCCTGCTCTTATCTAGCTCTGAGCAGCCCCCATGTGATAGGGAATAAGTATGCGTAGTCAAATGGCCACTAACTGATGCACTCACCGATACAACACGTCATGCAGTTTCTGCATGTGAATTGTGTATTTCACATGTACCAAGTCTGTCTCTCTGTCTCCTTCTGTCCCTGGTTGTGCAGCTCATTCAGCGTTGTCAGTATAAACCTGGCTGCCATGTAAACCATCAGTGCATTTCTGCACTGGCTCTGATTCCCTGCATGGATGCCAAACCCGATGGTGGGAAAGGAACACAGACTATCTACATGGATGTGGGAGTTGTTACCAGAACACATGACCGTATCACATTACCATCCTCTTACTTTCTGCTTCTCTGGATATTGGTCGAGCATTCCAAGGTGAACTTGTCTGACGACCAGTCCATATAGGGTTCGTCTGAGATGAGCGGGACAGGAATGTCGGGAACAGCCTTCCTGTAACGGGAAGCATTCAGAGGGGATTTAGCCATGGAATCTGAAACTCGCACAGAGAGCCGCTCCTGTTTATGCTGTAAATCGGTCGATCGCACCACCTTACCTGTCAGAGCATCTCTCTGCCCCTCCGCCCAGGGCTCCATCAGTCTCCTAGTGGGATATGTCGAAAAGACCCGCTTTCCCCCAAAGTGGCAGATGACATCATGAGTCCTCACGGATGAGTATGGTTGGCTGGGATTTAGCAGTGATGATGTGATGATATGTCTGATGAGCTGGGGATCAAATGGCAAACACTACCTTTCACACTGTGAGTCACACTCTTGAACCATCCTCACTTCCTACTATATTTCAAAGCTCTGCCTCACCATTTTCCTGTATTGAGGCTGCAATCATATGGAGAGCTCCCTTATACATACACACACACACACACACCAGTCATTTCAGTTTCACAGCTGTTAATCGATGGTACTTATAAAGAAATATTTTTCCCACATTCTGGTAACCTGCCTGATGTAATGGCAGGACAATGGCCGTGTTGACCATCTTAGACTCAAATAGCTCCTTAAGTGATTGACCAACACTGTAAAACCCTACAAATGAACAGACCAGACTTCTGACATTGTATGGAGAGGTGATATTTAACAGATAAATATCTTTTCAGTTGTACAAGGATCATAATTATTAACAACCCCACAGTACATCTCATTTAAGACACGGGACACAACGACTTAGACGGGAAGTGCACTTTCAAAATAGGTGTAGAAAATGGATGGGCAATAAAGATGACCTGGCACAAGAACACTGACTACTGCAACACCTTGCTTCACTGATGGCAGCAAGCACACAGAAGACCCGTCTCCCAGCAGCTTGACATGGAGAAACTGGACCCCAGCATCACCTCCTTACTGCTTTACTTGTGTTATTAGGCTTCGGCGACGAGGTGTCCAATCCAGAGACAGTCTAGTAATCGGGAAATCGGTCGTTCAATCCCCTGCAGAAAGTGTCCTTGAGCAAGATACAAAACCCCTAACTCCTCCCTGGATGCTGTGGCTGCTCACTGCTCCTTTACAGTAGGATGTGCGATGACAAATAAATAAAGCTTTAGCTTCACATGAGAAATGCTAAACCTTCTTTGATAATAATGAGCTCAGAAAAATAACATACTACACCCTTTGGCTGTACACTGCTCCTATACAATGGGATTGGTTAAACCCAGAGGACACATTCCATAATTAGAATATAATGGCCCAATATAAAGTGGCTTTCCTTTCCTGTGAAAATCAAAATATTGCATTAAAAATATAGTCATAATTGTTTTAATGGTAGTTGAGATATGTAGTTTTTAAAGTGCTACACTGGTAATACTGGATTGAGGGTGGAAGAGACGTTGGTTGCTAAATGTGGGTCAAGTCGTAGGGACGTATCCTGTAGAATCAGTTCAACAGTTGCAGGTTGGCTCATCTTGCGTCCTCCAGAGGCAGAGCTTGGTTTAGATGGAGGGTCCAGGCTGTCTGGAGACATTTTCCTGCCTGTTTTCTTAGTGGGTTTGTAGCCACTCAGCCTCGAAGCTAGAGATCGTCTGGGTCGAGCCATTTTCATCTTTTTCCGGTCTGGATCATGGACAACAGTGTGGCGCTGAAGACTCTGTTTCATGGCAAAGGTCTTGTTGCAGCCTTTGTGAGGGCATGTGAAGGGCCGGAGCTCATCGTGGAAGGAGCGGATGTGACTCTGTAGATTGAAGATCGTCGTGAAGGTCCGCTGACATCCATCTCTAGGGCAACTCAGCACCACTCGCACATCCGAATGGACCACCTGGTGCTTCTGAAGCGACCACATGTCACGGAAGACCTTGTTGCAGTGCTCACATGTGAACACGGGCCTGTGACTCTCTTTCCTGTGTTTCAGAAGCTCCGTCCAAGTCTTTCCAGTGAAATCGCGGCACTCCTCGCAAGGGTAACCCCTGTGCACCTTCTCATGCCGTTTCAACTTGCTGGGGACCATGAATCTCATCTGGCAGCCCTCGTAGGTGCACTGATAAGGAGGCAGCTCCGTGTGTTGCTCGCAAACGTGTGACCTCAGCAGTTTGTTTTTCCGGAACACGAGTCCGCAGCCCTCGAACCTGCAGGCGTATTTCCTCTGCTCCTGGCTGTGTGCACGACTCATATGTCTTTGCAAGTTGAAGTTCGTGGTGAAGGAATCCGTGCAGTTGTCCTCGGTACATCGGAAGGGCTTAGTGCCGCTGTGGGTCAGCTCATGTCGCTCCAGGTGGTATTTAGTGCAGAACGACTTGCCGCAACTGTCGCGGTCACATGTGAAGGGTTTCACTCCTGTGTGTTTGCACATGTGAGCGTCGAGCTTCCATTGTTTGTTGTATCTCGCCACACAGTTCGAAAACGAACAAATAAATCGTTTGTGCGGCCCCCCATCATGGTCCATGTTTTCGAATTTGGGGAAGGGGGATATATTCCCCCTAAACTTACGTGTAGAGCCCGGGCACGTCTCAAGCTTGAGGACCAAGGCGCGTTTCCCACTTTGCGCAGGACAGTGACGTCTGAGACAAATAGGAAGTGACGATATCAGCGCGCGTCGGTATCATCTGCTGGTTACACCGTTTGTGGTGTTACCTCCGGACAGGTCTCCGCTTGTAAGCATATTTACATTTTTATGTAATATTTTCTTGACAAACACGGGTTTATACTTTTATAAATGTTTATGCGTAATGCTGCTGTGTTGCTGTATATTTGCTCCCGGTCCGTTTCTGTACGGAGAAGGCATTAACGTCAATATGCAACGCTAGTTTTCAACCGCTACTAGTTTAGCTTAGCTACTAACGCAGGCTCAAATTGACGTCGTTACAAATTGTCAAGTTCTCCGGGCAAAGCCAGTTGTCTGAAACATCATATCCGACTCATCATCTCCTAACATCTAAAAGTACATTGATTTTACTTTGACAGACAAATTTATTTAAAGTAGCTTAGATGCTCTGTGTTTAGAAGACAGATTCGACTGTTACCAACTGGCATCATAGAGAACAAGTAGTAAATCAATATTAGTACCAAGCTTATATGAAGTAGTAGTTTGTACTAGTAGCCTAGTTAGTGTTAAGGGAGTTGCCCCTTATGCAATGTGAGGATCCAAAGACATGATGTGTTGGTGTAAACCCCAATGACATAACTGCATGATGTCCTTTTCATTTTGATTGTCGGTTTTTTTTTACCAGGGAAAATCCGCCTATTCCCCTGTATGACCAGTCGCCAATATGGTGAGTCAGCAAATATATATCATATATTGTTGCAAATTTCTGTTTGGAGCTTTCAAACAAAATACAGAATTTGTCTTGATATGTCTTGTTGACAGGGTGAACGAAAAGGAACAAACAAATACTATCCTCCAGATTTTGACCCAGTGAAGGTCAGTATGACAAAAATTGGTTGATGCTCCATAGATAACCTAGGTGGTTTAAGTGATGCATAATATGAAACCAGTCTTCACATATGTCATCTTTTGTCATCAGCATGGCTCTCTCAATGGCTACCACAAGACTCATCCTCTGCGGGAGAGAGCCAGGAAACTGTCTCAGGGCATCCTCATTATCAGGTCATTATATGTCATTGAAATTTCTTATTTAAATGATTACTGTTGACTAGAACTTGCCTGGTAAAATGATGTAACCAGTAGGGTTTTACAGATTCTCTATCACAGTCAAGTGTAGAAATATAAGGTATATGACCCTTTGTGTCCATGTAGATTTGAGATGCCCTACAACATCTGGTGTGACGGGTGCAAGAATCACATTGGCATGGGTAAGTTGAATCAACAAGATACCCTTTTCATTAGTTCTTGGTTTTACAGTATTGGCTTGGCTTGGCTTAATGCTTTCCCCCTTCACCCATAGGTGTCCGTTACAATGCTGAGAAGAAAAAAGTGGGGAATTACTACACCACGCCAATCTATAGGTGAATAAAGATTGATTTGGATGAATGCTGAAAGGGACATTTTGTTGCTGTTGAGATAGAATTCACTTCCTTGGGTGCAAATAAAGGATGGATAGTGAATAAATAAATGAATGAATAAATAATGAATAAATAAATGAAATAAATGATTCCCTCATCAGTCCTGCAAGGGGAAATTTGGATTTCTCTGCATTTTTGACCCAACCTATTGTATAGGAGCAGAGAGCTGCCAACATATGGCGCTCGGGGAGCAGTTAGGGGTTAAGTGTCTTGCTCAAGGACACCTCGACATGCTATATGCAAGGCCGGGGATCGATCCTGCAACCTTCCGATTGCCAGACGACCGCTCTACCCACTGAGCTATGCCGCCCCCCTTAATATATACGGATCAATCCTCTCCTTTTTGTGTCCTACCAGGTTTAGGATGAAATGCCACTTGTGTGTCAACTACATTGAGATGCAGACAGACCCAGCCACCTGTGACTATGTGATAGTAACTGGAGCAAGCAGGAAGGAAGAGCGCTGGGACATGGCTGACAATGAACAGATTCTCACTACAGGTGCCCAATATCTTTATGATGTCCATCTATTAATGTTGGACAAAAGTTAACTTTTTTCCTCTTCTTTTCTCCATTTCTAGATAAACTTCTGATCAAGTTGAACTGATTCACCTCTTTTTGTAACTTTTTTCCTGGTTCATCAGTTCATGCTTTGCTTCTTGACAGGGAATTAGCGGGTAGTCTCCAAGATACTCAGTCATCTGCCATCATTTCCTCTACATATTGGAATATGCTCAGCACATTCACACTGAAATTCCGTTGCCATGAAACTGCTTTTTTGAGTTGTAAATTCCACATTAATCTCTATCAGCATATCTATCTCTGGTTCTCCCTTTAACTTATTTAGTTCTTCCTAAGTTCAAAATTGATGTCTTTATACTCAATCAACCCTCTACCTTCTGATAGAGAGGACAGAGAAGGAGAAGCTGGAGACGGATGCCATGTACAAACTGGATCATGGTGGTCGAGACAAGGAGAAGTTGAAGAAGGCCCTTCCTTCTCTGTCAGAGATCCAGGACTACCAGGCCAGCTGGAAAGATGACTTCCAGATCAACAGCGTCCTCCGCAGGAAGTTTAGGGTAATCATCTTCTTTAGAAAAAAAAATAATTACAGTCTCCACCGGTCTTCCCAGGTCTGACATTGAGCGTTTTGTGTTAAGCCATGAATTGTGATCTTTCCGACGTGTGTGGTCTAACATGTATCATGGCCTGTCCCAGCCAACTAAAGGATTCTTCTATGAGGCTCTTTTACATGATATGTAATGCCTGATGGCAAATGGCATGTATTAGCATGATGAAGGTGTTGGTTCACATTAAATTGACTTATATTATTCATTGCCACTGCAGTCGGAGAAGAAAGTGCTGGTAGAGCAGGAAGAAAAGGACAATATGGTGAGGAAGAGAACTAATCTCTCCATCCCTCTACTACCAGAGAAAGATGAGGACAAAAATCTGGCAGCACTGCTCACCTACCAGACCCCTGACTGTAAGACACACACATATATACACTAAACACTTCATAGTTTGGGTCTACTCACAAATGTTGTGTTTCATTAAAAGTTATACGAGTAGAAATTACTTGTTACTGTTTTAATTGCGTATACAACAGGTTCAGAGAAATAAAATGTGTGTGTGTATATATATATATATAAAATTCTTATCATTTTAATGGCACTTTACATTTTTAGTCAAATTAATCTGATACCAACCTTAAACACACACACACACACAGAGGTGAATTTACCATACCCTCATAGTTGTTTTTTTTGACCGAAGGGAAAAACAGATCACCAGTTTTAATGATTTTCTTCTTCTGCTCCTCCTCCATCCAGCCTATGACGACAGGAAGGTAAGCAAGCGGAAGGAGATCTTCTCTCGGTCCTGGTTCACATCTTCCTCTGCAACTTCAGGGAGCGCTGCTGGCAGTTTGCTCCTCAAACTAGGTGTGCAGGGGAAAGAGGCGGCAGTGGCTAAAGCCCTTGGCTCTTCTCCCATCTCTTCTACCAGCCCCTTGATCCGCAGACGCAGGGATAGTTCAGGGAGCACGCCAAAATCTTGTGCCACTGTTGCACGGAGGAAATCTGACCCCGGAACAGTTGACCATGTGGTAAATCCAGACGTCTCAAATATTGAAGAACCAGCTCAAAGGGTTATTGGGGAGCCCCAGTCAATACAGAAGAGGACAGAGACAAATGGTGGGATCTCCAAGGAGGAGGCATTCAATAGCACAGAGGACGCAGGTACTGGACTGTCAAAGGCAGAGGATTGTGGGGATGAACAGAAGCAGGACAGATGTCACGGAGGTCTGATATCTCTGGTTGCAGACTACAGTGACTCAGACTCAGATCCTGGACAGTGAGACTTCTCTCTGTTAAGGTCCGTTCCTACTTCCATTTCACTTCCTTTGAAATGGAAAATAAAAGATGTTTAGTTCTTGTCAGTCGATCCTTGTATTCATTCCCTTAAGATGACTACTTTTGCTTTCAACACCTCTTGACCTTTAAGGGATGCAGTGTTTCTATCAAGGACAACTTTGTTGAGGTGAGGGGTTCATTCTTTTCAAACTGTAAAGAAAGTCTGAAGTGCCATTCTAATTTGTGTTTCTATACTTTTGAGTGGGCACGATAATACAACATTATAGATGTCCACATTGATAAACGGGTATATCCAGGGATTCAGAAACTTGTACGTAACGTAATGGGTTTTGTGATGAAGGGGTTGTTGTAAATTAGATGGCTATATCATATTGATTAGTTCCCTATTTTAAATATGGATACAGAAGTTGTGAACTCTGGTTATTTGCCTGTGTGTTATGACTGTAGATTTATTTTCTCTGTGGCATGGTGTTTAAAGTGGTGGCAGAGAATAAACGTATGGTATGTGGAATTGCTCTTTATACCACTTGTTTGTATTTGAAAAGCAATGATTGTTGCCACAAAAAAGAGGCGAATCAGTTCAACTGGATCAGAAGTTTATTTGGATACTTTTCGTCACTTACCAGGTGACTTCTTCAGTCTGAGCTGAAAACAAACATTCCCCTACGTTTCCAAATAAACTTCTGATCCAGTTGAACTGATTTACCTCTTTTTTGTGATTTCCATACCTAGATTATTGAGCATGCATCAAGACAATGATTGTTGTGTATACCCGAGAACACTCAGAGGAATATTTCTAGCTGCTCCATGGATGCAGGGGCTGCTCACTGCTCCTATACAATAGGATGGGTTAAATGCAAAGACATGTGATGCTCGGAGAGCAGTTGGGCTTTCATTGTCTTGGTCAAGGACACCTCATCATGCTTTCTGTAAGGGCTGGGAATCAAACCACCATTCTCTTATTACCAGACGATTGCCATACCTACTGAGCTTTGCCACTCCTATGGCATGTTGATTACCTGGCATTGGAGGGTTGTAATGGAAACTCGTATAACCACTAATGAAGCTTAATAACCCTTGTATAAATGTCTAGGGTGTTTGTACAGTTCCTCCATTTCTATTGTACATCACAATCTCTTCACTAACCTTTAAGCTTCAGATGGCCTTTGTTGCTTACTCATGTTTATTTGCCCTGTACAATATCAGACATATCCAACTCTACCTGTCTGAGCATGCAGCGCATCTCCTTATGGGCAGTCCCCCCTGCATACACTTTCAAACCTCTGCAGATGATCCAGAACATCTGGCCTGTCTGGTCATCAGCCAGCGCAAATAAGCTCATCACCCTGCTGTTCATGACCCCCCCACTGGCTCCCAGTTGTCTGTATCAAATCAAAACCTTGATATTTGCTTACAAATGAACTCCAGCCTACCTGAACTCAGTCATTAAGGTCTACATTCCTGCCCGCTCACTGTGCTCTGCCAATGAGAGGCGCCTAACACCACCACCACAACAGGGCCTTAAGTCACAAGCTAGACTCTTCTCTTCTGTAGTTTCCTGCTGGTGGAATGAGTGACCAAACTTCATTCAATCTCTAAGAAAAGGCTAAGAACCAACCAGCTCTTTCCTGAACATCTCTGTGCTTGAACTTGGCTTGATGGACTTAATTAATGAAAAGGGCAGGGGAGGTTCTACTTCTATTCACTGTGTTAATTTCTGGGCGCTTTATGACGGCACCTGGCATCCTGTCAGACTATAGCTAAGCTTTGAGGCACTTGCATTGTTCACTCCTGACTAGATCCATGCTGGTGTAGTACTGACTCAAATGTATTTCACTCTGGATAAAAGCATCTGCCGAATGAGCTTGTAAATTTTAAAATCCATGATTGAACTAAAGACTATAGATAATATATTAAAATCAATGCAGTTTCAACTTGTTTCAAGACTTCAGGTCTTAGATTTTGTCCTGTTATAGCAATTCTTACTCCATTGAAGTAATCTAGGCTCAGGCAGATTATTTTGCTTGTTTTGAGGCTGAACTTTGTCTCAGTATTGATGTGGGAATTTCCACAGGGAAACTCCAGACACATGTTTAAATGTCCCGAATTAAGCAACATCCCCCTATCAGGCATTCCATCAGTCCAATTAGGTAGTGTGTGATTTCAAACTACCACTGCATTATCTGTTGCTTTGTGTTATTGCGCAGTTCACGTATGCTGTCATAGTGTCTTGATGCATGCTCAATAATCCAGGTATGGAAATGACTTCTGACTTCTTCAGTCTGAAGAAGTCACCTGGTGAGTGACGGAACGTATCCAAATAAACTTCTGATCCAGTTGACCTGATTCACCTCTTTTTGTGATAGTGATAGTTGTCATAGTGTTTTTACAGAAGGAGCTACGATTGGCGGAGACAACAGATGGTCAATAGGTGGACAGCACTATCCGGGTGACTTTTGCTGAAATCTAAGCCCTCCGGCATCCATAGTCCGTCGAGGGCTGTGGTGTTCTGTCAACATGGCACAGCAAACACTGAAGAAAACTTTACTTTTAATGCTTTTCTGTGTGTCCAACTGCCAGATACACCGCCATAGATTGTAAGCCTGTTTTCATTTCTGCTTTATAACATTTCTGATGCATTTGTGACAAGTCGCATTTTCACCTTTTAATATCCAACTAACCTGGTGTGTTTTCATTGTTTCTACTGACGTATACAATATATAATCTCTTGTGATTTGTTTTACTCTCAAGCAAACACACTCTATTATGTTTATATATATATGTGTGTGTGTATGTATGTATATATATGTATGTGTGTGTATTTGTATATATATTATATTAATATCTCCCCTGCAGATTTGTTCCATTTCATGAATACCTTGTGATACACAAGTCACAACACTAATGCAGGGTCGACGCTGCACCGTGTGGAGATAACAGAAATACAAATTAGTTTGGAATGGGATTTTGTTCAGTTTAATCTGTATCAATGACAGTTTGATTTGAATGCAGTGAAATTAACAAACATTCCCTTCCTTATAAATAATACATTGATACCACACAACAATAGGCTGGGTTCATATGCAAGCTGGGTGATCAACTTCACATTCAGTGGCAATGAGCACCATTCACAAAGGATTTGTTCATTTTTAGCTTGTTTGTTTTCAGCTCAGACTGAAGAAGTCACCTGGTGAGTGATGAAATGTTTCCAAATAAAGTTCTGATCCAGTTGAACTGATTCACCCCTTTTTTGTAATGAGAGTGAAAGTTCTATTTGCCACATGACCAAGCCTGGTGGATTTTGTTCTTTGCATTCATCCCATTCTATTGTATAGGAGCAGTGAGAACAACCATAGCATGGCGCTTGGGAGCAGTTAAGGATTCAGTGTCTTGATCAAAGATACCTCAACATGTCTTGATGCATGCTCAATAATCCAGGTAGGGAAATCACAAAAAGAGATGAATCTGTTCAACTGGATCAGAAGTTTATTAAGAAACGTTTCGTCACTCACCAGGTGACATCTTCAGTCTGAGCTGAAAGTGTGATACCTCAGAGTATCTGATACGTTTTGTGATACCTCAACATGGTTTCCGCAAGGGCAGGGGATTGAACCGTAAATCTCTGATTGTTAGAAGACTGTCCTACCTCCTGAGCTGTGCCAGGCCCCTCACAATTACAGCTTGAATAACAGTGACTCAGATGATAGCTTTTTTTAACCTTCTAGACAGTACAAATACATAGGAAATAACATCTTTACCATGTATTTACAGGAATCCGCCCTTGGATCAGATGATAACTAATGCCCCAAGGTACAGCTTTTATTACAATTCCAAAAATGACTCTTTCTATTGTGCATCATTCTGCTCCCAGTCTGTGGAGTGACAGGCAGTGAAGGGACAAACTGCTGTTGTGACAAATTATTCAGGAATTACTTATCCCAGAAGATATAAGATTAGCAGTGCCAACTGCTGTGCAGATGTTGTCACTTTCCAAATAAAGAGTCCAAGAGCCCCCCCCTCCTTATCTCTTCCACTACATTCTCTGCTCTTGTCCTCTTTCATTGTCCTCCTTCAGGTTCACTGTGGTGGCTCCAGATCTCCTGAGAGCCGACAGTCAGGAGAATATTTACCTGGAGGCCATTAGTCTGAGCAGGCCTGTCATAGTCTTCATCACAATCCAAGACTTCAGTAAGACCAGGCAGCTCTTCAGCGATTCACTGACGCTCAGTCCAGAAAACAGCTTCCATGCTCTAAAAAGCATACAGGTGACTTGTCAGAGACATAGCAATGAGTGAAGGGTTTGACTTCTAAAAAATTACTTTGAAAAACACAAATGTGATGCAAACCCAGGACAGTGACTGATATTGAAGAGGATGTTTTGGTGAACTCCCCACATTTAAAAGGTGAAATGCAGATTGTTCGATTTAACAAATAGGTTTATTTAACATTCATAATTTAGCTTGTGCAGACGTGGTGTAAGTTGGACACCACCAAGTATGACTGCTGAAGATGTTGCTTTCAGATTTTTTTAGGAACTCTCAACTATTAATATTTAGATGGCTCTGATGTTGACATCTGGATTCCAGCACAACACCTCAAAGAGGAGATTGCCCAGATTTCATTTCATTTCATGGCTAATGCACCCAGGCGTGGAACTTAACTTTCAGCACTGGCCACAAAGCTTAATGAAGTAGAATTCTACCTGCATGGATAGAATTTTACCAGCCCACACACCACTAAATTAATTTGTTATAATTTAAACAGGTTAAATCTGATGTCAAAACTATCTGCATATAGATTATGATGAAAACAAGTCACAAAATATTAACTTGTGGTATACTATTACTAACTTTGGCTGCTCCTGTTAGGGGTCACCACAGCAGATCATCATCTCCATCTCTTCCTGTCCTCAATATCTTCCTCTGTCACACCAGCCACCTGCATGTCCTCCCTCGCCACATCCATAAACATCCTCATTAGTCACAAAAAGAGTTGAATCAGCTTATTTGAAAACGTTTCGTCACTCACCAGGTAACTTCTTCAGTCTGGTGAGTGAAATAATGTTTCCAAATAAACTTCTTATCCAGTTGAACTGATTCAACTCTTTTTTTGTGATGTCTATACCTGGATGATTGAGCATGCATCAAGACATCCTCATTGGTCTTCCTCATCTCTTCTTGCCTGGCAGCTCCATATTCAGCATCCTTAAATGAATATCAGATGTACTCTTGGTGTCATGTGTCGTTTGGCTAGATTACACTTGGCATTTATAGCTTGATTTTATCGAGACTCAATTTATCCAAATAGCTTTTACACCTCTTATCTGGATAGATGTCTAGTTTACTTTCCCCTCTGCATTCCCACACAATAGAACCATTTATCTTCCTTAATGAGGCTATACTTTTACACAAAATTATCAAACAAAATCGGACAACCGAATGCACATGTTGTCTGGTGTAAATGTCATCAACAGTGAAAGCCAGTCCGAATCTGTGTCTCATTCTCATCCCAACTGCAGCTCAGCTCTGAGATCCTGGATCGAAATGAGAAAAAGAATAAGTTTGTGTACCTGAAGGTGAATTTCGATGGGCTCCATATTACAGAGAAGGTGATAATGGTGACTTTTCATTCTGGCTACATCTTCATCCAGACAGACAAGCCCATATACAAACCTGGAGATACCGGTGAGTGGAAATCTAATTCATAATACGCATGCTGTTCAAAAGCGATATTAAATGAGAGTAGTGTGAGAACAACTGCTATAATGGAGGTATTATTACAGACTTCCATCCAAACCTGACTGTTGTTGCCTACTGAACAACACTTGTGCAACTTCCGTTTTATCTAGGTGGTTTTCTCTCATTCCTTCTCTCTCCCCAGTGAGGTGCAGAGCCTTTGTGTCATCTCCAGCTTTCGCGGCCTTTGACAGCTCCATCACAGTAGAGTTTCAGGTAACAAATGCAGTTCAAACTCCATGTTTTCAGATGATGTGATGGCGAAAAAGAGAACGCAGTGTGGGGCATCAGGAAAAGCATCCGGTTTTAATCTCCCAAATTCCATCTAGTAAGTCCATGTACACCAGCACAACTAATCTTGACAGGTAAAAACAAAGATGAGGTCCAATTGAACGATTTGTCTCCTTGTTGTGAGGGTGGACATGGACTTAGATGGAGTTTGGGGGATTGAGGCTGGATTCCCCTACTGACACCCCACGGTGGGTTTGACCCTGCAACATCTGGCTCATCAGTTCCAGAACTGCGCACTCTACCACTAAATAGAGCTATTGCAGTCAAATGTTCTCCAGGAACCGAGCCATCAACAGCGTCTTTAAGGAAACCTTCCCTTTCTTGAATGGGTGTGTGTGTATATGTGTGTGTGTGTGTGTGTCAGAATTCAGAAGAAGTAGTGGTGAAGCAGTTTTCCAGGACCAGAGCCATCAATGGTATCTTTGCTGAAATTTTCCCTCTCTCCAAATTTGTCAAGTAAGATGGACACACCTCATTTGCTATTCTTCCAATGACATTTTTTTAAATTTCTATCCCTTTATTCATCCTGGCCATTATTTCGAGAAACATACACATCACATTTTAAATTCGTCCACAATGGCTCTGAATCAACTATCTTTCTTTTGACAAGATTGAAAAAATAGAGCCAAAGATTGGGAGGCATATTGTTTAGTCGGACTCAAGTCAGTAATCAGATTTAACTTTCTGTCTAAAAACATCAGTCCCTGCAGCAATTTCTCTAGTTGATCACTTACCTTTGCACAAAATAAGCCTCATCAACCCTTGTGTGAAATTTATCTCTTCAAACTGATGAAGTTAAAAAAATGTTTAAAAAACTGATGAAGTCAGCAAGTGAGTTACAAATCCACTCCTACACTTAAATGATGGACTGTGTCTGACAGTGAAGGAATCTGGAAAGTGATTGCCAAGTTTGACCATTGGCAACAAAATACCTTCAGCTACCAATTTGAGGTGAAGAAATATGGTAGGTCAAGTTTTTTGCAATTATTAATTGTGTGTGCATGTGTTATAGTTGTGTTTGATGAGAGGGGGGATGTCCTGAGTTGAGCCAAGTCTCTATATGGATATGTTCTCCCTACATTTGCATTAGTACATCGTTACACAGTATATACTCTTAATAGAGAGATCAGCTGTGGAGATGTTTAACTCTTCAACAACCTTCCAACCATCTTGCTGTCTTTTACCCAATGCCTGCTGTGATAGTCTCTGCCCATCTGTAACCTATATTGAAGTGAGTATAGAGAATAAATGAATGAAGCTGAAGTATCATATATTCATGTGGACTGTTGCATTTCAGTACTCCCTGCCTTCAATGTAACCTTGACTCCCAGGAAGTCTTTCCTAAGCCTGGATGACACAGAGCTGGCAGTAGAGATCTCAGCCAAGTCAGTCTATCACAAACACACTCACGTACATACACACACACAATATAAATACTGTCATAGACCTGCATGTATGTTGCATACCTGTATGTGTGTATGCTTGTGTGTATGCATGCACATGAAGGGTTAAACTAATACACAATTTCCTAACACAGACACAAACAAACGGTGCACAACAGTTGTGATGAAGCTAATGTCAAAACACAATCTTCTTTAAATTCAGATGCACAACTCCACCAGCCACTATGTTTGCTTTTCTCACCATTTTAATAAAACCTTGCGTCAATGTCGTGTGTGTTAAAGGTACCTGTATGGGAAGCCGGTGGAGGGAACAGCCTACGTGGTTTTCGGTGTGGAGGAAAACAAGGCATTGAAGAGGTTACCATCTGTGAAGCATGTGCTTGATGTAAGTCACCGTTGCACATAAACTTAGGATGTGCAGTGAATACGCCTTAACTGAGGGGCAGCATGGCTCAGTGGGTAGAGCTGTCATCTGGCAATCGGAAGGTTGCATGTTCGAGTCCCGCACCTGCAGAGAAGTGTGTCAAAGTGCCCTTGAGCAAGACACTGGTCCCCTAATTGCTCTGCCCTGTGATGGACTGGAGACACTTCACGGGTGTGTCCTCGCCTTTCGCCCAACGAGAACTGAGATTGGCTCCAGTTCCCCTGCGACCTGATTTCAGATAAGCGGTTGATGATGGATTGGATGGATGGACACTCTTTAACTCATGGTGTCATCCCATCTGGTACCATTCATATCAGAGTATCCCTGAATAAAGAATGGTTAAGATCTGCTCCAGGGACACATCAAAGACACCCCAATGGCTTGACCCCTTTGATGCCCTCACGTTAAACTGCTCTTCGGTTGCTTTGAATCCTGATGACGTTATGTCCAATTCATCGCTTTATGTTGGCATTCCTTCTAAATGAATCTCATTCAGGCTGTCATTACACTGTAACATGTCTTGATGCATGCTCAATAATCCAGGTGTGATTTATATGTGATTTATATGTGATTTATATTGAAACTGTGCCCCTGTTGTTGCTTGATCTCTTGCAGCTGAATAATGGAGTAGTCAAACTGAGCATGGATGAGCTCAGGCAAGCTTACCCCGACATCAGATCCGTGGTTGGCTGCTCTGTGTACGTAAAGGCCTCCGTTCTTACCAAGACAGGTAAGCAGTTGGGGCCCTAGAGTTGTTATCACATTTCACCCCTTAACGATGGCCCTGCAGGTCAATGACCCTGTTCTAGTCCTAGCAGGATAGTGGCTGCTATCAGCCCCTCTCAGTTTGCCAAGTAACTCGAACCCAGCAACATTTGAGTCACAAGCCAAAGTCCTATAGACTCCTGTAACAGAGGTTTTTTTTTATCACCACAGAGCTTTATATTATTCCCAGTTCAAATTAAATTTACAAGTGCTCTTTAGCATTGGTCTAGTCATCCTCAAATGCTGGAGATTTTGGGCTTGGAAGATTTATCCAGTAGTTTAACAGTCATGGTGATAGAAAATTAATCTGACGTCAGAGAAGTAGTATTGGGGTCATGAGAATTGTGAGTTTACATTATAGGATCTTATTTGTACCTGCTGAGATTGTGAGTTTTGAGCATATCTTAGCTGAGCTTTCCTTTTGTTGTCGATATTGTTAGCTACTGATGTTGCACATCAGTGCTTGAAGCCTTTGAACTTTGACATGATGTGTAATCAGACGTGTGTCGATACAACCTTTACACCCATGGACAAACATGTATCATGGTGAACTAAGGGTTGATGGGTGAGAGGCCAAAGGCCCAGATTCCGGCATGAAGAGGACATGTTGTGGGGAAAACCCTCATGACGGATATGTTTTATAATCTTTTGTTTTCTTTGATTGTTCCTGTAGTTTGATCTTAGGTTTCAGAATGTGCGGACTAGTCATGATATGTAAAACAAACCGCTCTCATTCACTAACAAAGGTCATGAAGGATGCGGTCCCCTTGTTTCTGACAGTGACTGAGAGAGTTGCCTTTTTCAAGCCTCTGAAGGGTTTGACTATTCAGGCATGCCCCTTCTCAGCACTAGACTACAACACAATCACACGCATTTGTACAGATCTGCACAATTACATTATCCACCTCTGCTATTGACTACTAAGTAGTTCCATAAAAAAGCAGAATGCTTAACTGCCTTGCCAAAGAGAATTTCCACAGTATTTTTATGAGGGAGGGAAAAGTGTAAATTAATTATTGCCCTTGTCCATCATTTCCATTTGCAGGGATATGGTCCAATATCCGTCTGTCTAAGGCAGATTATGAGACTGTTACTATCTCCAAACGAATCATCATACAGTTACATTAGGAAATCTATTAACAATAGATGGCTTTAATTGTCCTGTATGGACTGTCTCCTGCTTCTCTTAGGCAGTGATCTGGTTGAGGCAATGAAGACCGGCATCAAGATTGTGGAGTCTCCTTATGTCATTTCCTTCAAAAACCAACCAAAGTTTTTCAAGCCAAGCATGCCCTTCGACTTCATGGTAAACTCAGGGTTGAAACACAAAAAATAGATTATTTTTTTTTGTCATTTATGAAGTGAAAATATGTATATTATTTGCTACATGAAAATAAATGCACCACCTTAATAAATCCACGACGTGGATTAAATTGAAATGAGGGGGTATGTTCTCCTTAAACTGTGCAGGTCCAGGTGAGCCAACATGATGGCTCTCCAGCTCATAATGTCCCAGTCAAACTGAGCCTCATGGACGCACCACTGATTGTATCCTCAGGATCTGCCAGAGCCACCATCAACATGCCCAAGGACCTCCAGCCATACAACATTATTGTAAGTACAAGATTGTGCATGCTGTTTGGTCCCGTACTTCTTCATGTCACAGCTCAATATTTTTTATTCTTTTCATGAGAAATTTATTCGCATGCTGCATTGTCTAAATTGTCTATGAAACTTCCCATGATAAAATTTCAAGCTATACACATGAATCATAACGCATTTTCCGATTGGTCGACCAGAGAGGATAGGCAGGATTTCCTCTCTGGAGGATCAACCAGAGAGAAGCTCTGCCCAGTCCAGCAAGGGTAGTAACAAAAAATGGCGATGGACATTTATTTAGCTGGAGAGCAGTGACACAGAGGGGCAATAAGACATCAATTGCTGAGACTGATATTTGATGATAATGAGCCATTGATGATCAGCAGTTCAATGTGGAAATGACATACAGGTCTCGGCCAATCAGATCACTTGATCCAAAACAACTGCTATATAATACACTTTTTCACTTTTCAGTTTCATACTATTGCAATATCAGTATACCTCAAATGGTCCTCTTAAGGATAAGCGTGACGAACTAAACTAAATACTCCTTTCTTTTCTCTCTTGTCTGTGTCACAGGCTGAGACTATGCAGGATGGGCTCAGGCCAGAGCAGCAGGCCAAATACCAGACCACCGTGCATCCCTACATACCCTTCAACCAACGGCATCAAAACTTTTTGCACATTTTTGCAGATCATGTGAACACAGTGTCTCTGGGACACACCATGATTGTGGACCTGACCATCAGCACTGCAGAATATTTTCACAGAGGCCACATCTCACATATCACCTACCTGGTACGACACGCACAATCACACACACACAAACTGCACTGCAAAAAGCTAGCATATGGGTAAATACTGCATATGTATATATACATATATAGGTTAATACCGGTCAACCCCCGCTAGCGGGGAAAACGGCCGGAATACAAATCCTGTTTGTTGTTGTTGTACATATATAGGTTAATAAATCCAATACTTGTTTGAGATCCTAATAAGTTTGAATATATTTTGAACATAAGTTGCATACTGAGTGCTCCACTATCTTTATTGATGTTGCACATGATATCTATCTATCTATCTATCTATCTATCTATCTATCTATCTATCTATCTATCTATCTATCTATCTATCTATCTATCTATCTATCTATCTATCTATCTATCTATCTATCTGAATTATCATAACATATAGAAGTTGTTTCCTGTCCTTTTTTAATATGACAGTTACTATGGAATTTACTCATTTGTGTGTGTGCATGAGAGTGTGTGTGTGTGTGTGTGCGTGCGTGTGTGCGTGCGTGCGTGCGTGCGTGCGTGCGTGTGTGTGCATACGTGTATTTACACAACAAAGTGACTTCTCTATCTATCCATCTGTGACAATCATCCTCCCTAGGTGCTCAGCAAAGGCAAAATTATTATGGCCAAGCGACTGAATGTCAGCGATCAACATGTCTCCAAAGTGTCATTGACTGTTACAAAGGAGATGATGCCATCATTTCGCTTTGTGGCCTACTACACGATTCCTTGGCCAGGTAATGAGGAGGTGGTGGCTGACTCCATCTGGGTTGATGTGGATGACACCTGCATTGGTGGGGTGAGTGGTATAATGGCAGCAGTCATACTAACATGTACACACACTGGCGCTGCCAAATGATGGAAGTTAATCAGGTGTGGGCTTAGCTAGTACATATTTACTTGGATGGGTAACCTCTAGCTAAAAGTTGAGCGGCTCAACGGTAAAGCACATATCCCACACGGCTTGGTAAATGTGAGGCGCTCATTTTAAAGTGTTTTGAGCCGTCACTAGACCAGAAAAGTTTTATATTAGAACAAATCTATTAACCATTTACCGAAAGTGAAGTAAAGTAGGGGAGTCACCTGGTGTCCTGGCAAAATTCCAAACTTGGCTCTCCGTCTGGCCAGATTATCATCACCTAAGTAATTTACTAAATGAATCTTCCCTTTCCACTACAAACTGATGTGTGGTGAGTATTCTGGTGCATAATGGCTCCTGTGCATCACCCAGGTGGTTGCAGCACAGTGGTGGTAGTTAAGGTGAGCCTCCCTTTCACTGTGAATCACTTTGGGTCTCAGGATAAAGTGCTATGTAGCAGTAATCCATCATTATCATATATTTTCTTAACATAAGCAGATACTGTGCCTCTGAGACAAATGTTAAAACAAAAAGCACTTATGATACCATATGGGCAAATAGAATGGAGCAAAATAATTTCTTGGCAGATGAGAGATGATAGATCAGAAGCTATAAATACAAGTGTAACGTAGGCTCTGCTCACCAACTTATATTGTTTTTAATATTCACCAATTTTCAGTATGTCTAAAACTGGCATAATCATTTTCGGTGATTATTTGTCCATATTTATCAACACTGTTTACATTCAATTATTTCCATACTTGTTAAAGTCTTTTGTCTGCCCTTCTTTTGTCTCTGTCATGTTCAGTTTTCATATCTTTTGTTGCATTCATACATTTCTGTCAACTCTACCCTCTTAGCTGAGTGTGGGGCCAACAGATGGCAGGCATAGAGACTACAAACCTGGGAAGCTCTTTAACTTCCAGGTCAAAGGTGACCCAGGAGCAATGGTCCGCTTGGTTGCTGTGGACAACGGTGTGTTTCTTCTCAGAAACCAGAGACTCACACAAAGGAAGGTGCGTGTGTGCATGTGTGTTTGTGTCTTTGACAATGTATTTCACAGATTGCCATTTTGTGTGTGTCTGTATGTTTGTATCTGTCTTAGTGGAATTGTCTTAGATTGGTGTTGTATGAGAGCGCATGTATCTGTGATCTCCCAGTCACTAGTGCTACAGAAGTTTCATTGTGCAAGTCAACAATTTACATACATAAAGGCCATGGATGTTTCACTGCTGCTATACTCAAACCTTGAGAGATCGAGAATAGCCCAAGTGCCTCAGATTAACCCTTGACTCCAACTTGTCATTTAACCCGTGGTGTCTGTCCTGTGCTCAGATTTGGGATGTGGTGGAGAAGGGGGACATCGGCTGCACCCGTGGGGGAGGTAGAAATGGCTTGCAGGTATTCTCTGATGCGGGACTTCTCTTCACCTCCAGCTCAGGGGCTAACACCCAAACAAGACAAGGTACCTGGCAGCACAGGCATACCTGAACCAAGATAGACCTATTGTCAGAATCAGATTTCTTTCACAACCTGTTTTGCATGATCAAGGAATTTGACTTGATGGAGTTTGGTGGAATTGGTAGAGAGTAATATACAAACAGACAAAAGACAAACAAATAAACAGCAGCTAAACCATACAACAGCAAGTGAACACATCTGAGACAAAGGACTCAATTATATACACAATGAGCCAGTGTACTGAATGTTTGAATGCATAGTATATTATTTATTTATTTATTTATTTATAAATAGTGACATGTACATAGTGTTTAGATACTGAATCTACATGAATACTTAATTTATATGTTGTGTTGGTACACAGTGAAAATACATTGAATGAGTTTGTGTTTGCAAGTAAGCTATGAAGATGGAGTGGACAACTATGATGCAGAGCCGAAGCTATCATGCTGGATTGATTGATAGACAGATGGATGGATAGATAGATGCATATTATTTACATACATATATACTACAAACATATATACATGCATACAGTCATTCACATTTGAGCTATTTAAGGGATAATTCTGGTCTTAGCACTTTACAAGAAGAACAATAGAGGGTAGTGCAGAAATTGTATCCTCGTGACTCCGAACAGATGATGGAATTTGTGAATGAGAAATTAAATAATGAGATTTTCTCTTCTCTCCTCCTCTTTCCTTTTTCCACAGTCTTGCAGTGTCCAGGGAGTGCCAGAAGGAGGCGCTCTGCTGAGCTTTTAAACCGTAGAGCTCGGTTAGGTGAGTACCCTTATTATAGAGGGCTTACTTGGCTATATTTCTCCTTCATATATTGTTGTTCTAATGGTGACCCCTCCTGGGTCTTTCATTGCCTTTCACCCATTGAGCGCTTGGATAGTTTCAAGCATGACCCCGCTGCCTGACTTCGGATAAATAATTGATGATGGATGGATGGATGGATAAATAGTGTTGTTATACCATTGAATGATCTGTTTAGGCTTGCCGACATAAGTAACCCTGGGGCTTTAGGTATGGGGAAGCTAATTTTCCATGAATTTTCATGAGGGAAAGCTAGCTCAATCTAACAGCTATACTGGTACTTATAAATAAGAAAGTCCTCATCTTGCTCAACTATGGATAAATTAACCTTATTCAGGAGTGAGCATCAAAATTACAATCAGATTTCCCATTAGAGGTATACATAATTATCACTGTTGTCTCAAACTGAGGGGATGCAGCGAACCCCTCTTTACCTCATCCATGATTGCTCATGCAGACTCTCTTTCTCCCTCCCTCTGTCCTGTCTCTTTTCTCTTTCTTATTCCCTCTCTTTGCCTCTCTAGAGGCTCATTACAAGGAAAAGCTCCTACGACGCTGCTGTGTGGACAGCCTGAGAGAGATCCCTATGCCTTACTCCTGCACGCGACGCTCCCTCTATATCACCGAGGGCTGGGAGTGCATCCAAGCCTTCCGCTACTGCTGCGCTCACTACAGGGACCAGGAGATTGACACCAGGCGGCCCACCACCATGCCACCCATGACCACCACCACCATGCCACCCAGGACCACCACCACCCCACCTCCCATCCTTGTACCGGACAGGCACAGATTCGGCTTTCGACCCATATCATTGAGGCCCTACTTGAGAGATAGAGGACTGGGTAAATAATTGGAGGATCTATCTTTGTCTGTCCGTTTGTCTCTCTTTGGACAGCAGCTAATCCCATTGCTCTATTTCTCTGACCAAAGAGAATTCAGGACATAAAACCAAATATTTTATTTCCAATGTGTAGTATGATCCAATATGGTGTCAGTTTTATCTCTGCTTAGAGATTGGCATGGTTAATTTTTTAGCTCCCAATATTTTTTTGTTTACTGGACGCACATTAGGGCCTCATATGAAAAATAATTCTGAGATTAACACCAGAATTCAAAGATTATAGTCGGGTCACAGTGGCCTTTTACGTGTCATGATTAGTCTCCATGTTGTGGGGGTGGATACAGACATAGATGGAGCTCAGGGGGTTATGGTTGGATGCCCTTTCTGATGCCCTGTGGTGGGTTCAAACCCGGAGCCTCTAATTCGTCAGTCGTCAAAGTGGGTGCTCCAGATTTGAAAATCAAAAATGCTTTGACGGCCTCCTGTAAATTCATGTTTACTTACGCAGATGATTAAGACACCACGACACTTCTTCATATTCGCTGCAAGTTGAGAGTGCATGGCATTAAACAGCATCATGCTAATACTGCTCTCTTCCTCACAGCCAGAATTCCACTACAACGGATCTCTGATAGTGGCCATGTCAGACAATACACTGTTGTCAATAAAATGGCAGAGGAAGAAATGCGAGTAGCGGAAGTAGAGCCGTTGTTTGAGGAGGAGGAAGAGGAGGAAGACGAGGAGGGAGAGTATCTGGATGAGACTCAGGTGTACCTGCGCTTCAAGTTCGATGAGTCTTGGCTATGGAAAGATTTAAAGTTGCCCAGTAACCTAACTGGGAGAGATGGGTAGGCACACACACACACACACACACACACACACACACACACACACACACACACACACACACACACACACAAAAGTGTGTTTAGAAGTGTTTTATCTGCATTATGCAGATAAGTAAATGTGGGTCAGGATATATTCCGGAGGCATGTTGGATTTACGACCCCCTCTGAGGAGGAGCAGCCATTTTCACATCCATCTCTACCCTCCGCAGGATCAAGACATGTAAATGGGATGCACCCCATACAAGCATACCCGGATTATTCAGCAGGGATCTTGTCTATCAAAAAGCCCTGACAAATGTATCCAAACTCTGCATTAGGACAAATGTGTCGCTCGATGTCTTGCCTATTATCTCCATTAGTACAGCAGAGCACTTTTGATAATGCGTGTCCTTGCTGAGTAATACCTCAAGTTAGATGATGTACTGAAGCAGGTGCACAGGCTACAGTGGAGGTTCATGGAGTCAGGGGTTTGTTGTATAGGTTGAGTGAGCCCTGGGAGCAAGCGTGCACTCACTACGCATTATCTGTTGGACTCCACATGGTACGTGTTCGGTGTTTGTTGTTCAGCGTCGTCGTCGAACGTGTTGTGCGAAACGTTCCAAACCCATGTGGCTAGATGGATGCATGTGTGCAAGAGTGGGCGGCCCCGTTTCCATTTCACTCATTTCCATTTTAATCATCTAGGTGTCACTTCTCTACCGAGACCCTGTAAAAGGAGGCCAACAGCGGAATAATATTCAGCTCCTTTATCAGCAAACCTCATCATAAACAACCAATATGGTAAGGAGGCCGAGGGTCTGAACCACAGCCAGCCAAAACACTCCTGTGAGCCGAGAAGATCACTCAGGGGAGAGAGAGAGAGAGAGAATGCAGTCATGGGTGGTTCACAATTAAGGTAGCTTGAGGTGGTGATGACCAAAAAAATAAATAAAAATTGATCCATTCATTTTAGATTCGGTGCACGTTCAAGGTTTCTTTGCAACACTCATCCCAGCATCATAACACAGAGCAATAACGTATAATGCAACGCTGTGCAACTCGCCATCCGGGATGATGTATAAACCATGAAGCTTGGTAGCTAGATTTTTTTTTTTCTTCTTGGGATATTTTCACACTCACCCCACGGATGTCAGTCAGAAATCCCTTCAGGAGGCTCTTAACTGTCATTATGGGTGCTTGAACGCCATCAGGATTACTTCGCCAAATAACCATAACCCTGATATCAGGAATGGATGCCCTCTTTGGCATAATTGCATTTTTCCATGGTTTCATAAGGCTGTCCATCCTCCATCCTGGATTCTTCATGTGTAGCTCTATATCACACATCTCGTGCTCTAAAACCATTCATGTGAAATGGCTCAGCTACAAAGACAGAAGAAGAAGAAGCTGCAGCAGCAGCTGCAGCTTAATTCTTTGTCATTGTACATACATGACATGAAATGTGTTCCCTCCATTTAACCCATCCTATTGTAAAAGAGCAGTGAGCAGCTGCAGCCCCCGGGGACCAACTCCAGTTCTTTATCCTATATGCCTTGCTCAGGGGCACAGGCAGGAGTGTTAACCCTAACATGCATGTCTTTTAGATGGTATGAGGAAACTGGAGCACCCAGAGGAAACCTACACAGACACAGAAAGAACATGCAAACTCCCACAGAAAGGACCTGGGACGGGATTGGAACCCACAACCTTCTCACGGTCTCATAGCCACAAAACCAAAGAGCACCATACCTGCAAATACTGCGTATGGGCCCACAGCCACGTGCACATTTGTAGGACTGCAGACGTGAGGACCACGTTTGCCCGCCACACTTTGACCTCAGCACTTGTAATGAAACCACGACCCATAACCTAATCCTACCCCCGAGCCTGGGATATTCTCTTGAGGAGGTGACAAGCAGCATGTCCTCTTTTTGACAGATTTCTTTATTTGTGTGTCCTTGAGGGGGACACCTGGCAGACACGCACGATGCAACATACACACTGCATCTGCTGTCACAACACCCCCCTCCCCGTGCTTTGCTTTTTATTGTGTGAGGTTCTTGTCAGGAACATCACATCTTCTTCCTTCAAGACCGTTATGTACACTATACCAGACTTTGCAAGTAGGACACATGGCACTTTCAAATGGAAATGAACCTGTGTGCGTACGATTGTGTGCGCGCACACAGACGCAAACAAATATATGCGAAGAGAGCAACAACAACAAAAATGTATGCAGCAATGTATGTCAAAGAAACACAAACCCCAATATAGGACTCCACACCATCATCCCATATCACCATGTGCATGAACACACAAACGAGCATATGTTGAGGTTTGAGCACAGAATAACACGTACTGTGTGAATGTGCCCACAGCCACACTCTCTCACACGGACACACACGCACACCTACACACAGAGAGACAAAATGTGCTAGATGCAGACAGAAAACATAAGTTATGCACCGGGACACACATGTGAATGCACAAAACACACGTAGCAACGCATCTGCATCTCCGCGGCACATTCACACTCTTTGGTCATGGCTGATCAAATGTGATCTCATGGAAACACATAGCTGACACCATTGGACTTCAAAGCTCCGGCACCGTTTCTCATTTGTTTATCTACTTGCATCCGTACATCATTCCCGTTAGCACGCATGCTGCAGACAGGCTCTCATACGTGTGAATGCACACACACACACACACACACACACACACACACGGAGCAGGAACAATACGTATACATGCACGGATATCCACGTGCAGCGGGGAAAACAAACAGGCCCTAAAACCCAAAAGGCACACATGTACACACACACTCCTACTGTTTATACACACATGTGACGGATTTATGCATCCATGCACTAACACGTGGGAAACAACACAAAGTTAGAGACCTCTGTCTGCATCAGAACCAGAAACCCGGTTCTGTGCAGACGAAAGGAGACCGTCTTGTCGCTTGGAGTCTTCAACAACGTGAGAGGCTGATCAGCACTGTGATTGGCTGTGGCCAGTCACATGCTCAAGTCAAGTCAAGTCAATTTTATTCGTATAGCTCATGATCACAAATAAAAATGTGCCTCAGTGGACTTTACAGTCACACAAAATCCTGTCCTTAGAGGCTCGAATCAGATAAGGAACAACTCTCTTTTTGAAAAAAATAAAAATTAACAGGAAGAAAAATAGGAAGAAACCTCAGGGAGAGCCACGGAGGAGAGATCTCTCCCCTAAGACAGAGAGCCGTGCACTGGATGCTATGTGTGCAGACTAAAATACAATCTAAAGCACATGGGTCCCTCCTGGGTTAGTTCCGATCCACACGCGGATATAAAACTTTCTCAGCGTTCAGTCGCTATTTCTACGTCCATATTCTGAGGAGCGCGGGATCAAAACAAGCTGTTCAGAGTGTTTCAAGGGGTTGCCACTGTTTCTCAACATACGGAGGTAGAAATCAGTGCAGACACATTAACCCGCGCAGACACACAGGACACACACACACACACACACACACATAATGTATGTAACCCTGCAGACTGCAAGCGGACGGTCACACGTTAGAACACAAACAGCCTCGTGCCGTCCTGTCAGGTTGCATGGCTCTCACCACAAACACGTTTATCTCCGTGATGGATAGCAGAGCTGTGATACTACGTGCCCACATACACAGTGCGCCCTTATTCGACCTGACAGGATAAATGCACCTCCTCTACATCCCTTCCTACCCCCTTCCACAACGTGCTCCCACTCTCTCATCCCCGCTTCAACCCACCGCAACCTCTTCTCCTCTAGTGCTCTGATTTCCTCATCCCCCTTTCTTCTCATCTGGCTTCTCTTGTCCCCTGCTATCATATCCCAGGTTCCTTCCTCCTCCATCTTACCATTTCTAGCCCTGCTCCCTCTTTGTTAGGCTGCATTGTGTTTTGTGCTCCTTCAACAATTACATCCCATTACCCTCCTCTACTCTCTCTGATCTGTTTTGTCTCATTCCTTCACTGTAGATAGATGCAGAAGGCAACTTTATTCATCTTTAAAGGGGAAAAAATCCTTTGCCAGACAAGGAGAATAAATACAGTAGACAAAGACAGTCCTCATATAGAGCATAAAAAGCTATATCTCATTTAAAAAGATGTGGTTTTAATGTGTTAAAACTACATAAAACGTAATTTTGACAAATTGCTGGAGTTTCCAAGAGACTGTAGAGGCTATCTAGCAAATATACGGATGCATCATCTACTCCCACTTTCTTCCTTCATGCAAAAGATCCTGTAATAGTGAGACCTGTGCAGCAAGATGCTAAACAGCAACTCATCATGTTGGAAATTAGGACTGTAGCTGCTACGTTTCCCTGGGAAACAGATGATTATGACTGTCCTCCTTCTAGGTCCTTGTGGGTACCCTAGCAGGAGGACGCCTGTGGATGATGGCTTTTTACATGGGGAGGCTGACGTACCTGCAACCACCACACGGTCCATGGCAAGGGTGGCCAGAGTCCAATGGGATGGAGAACCAAGTCGTTGGGGGAACCCCTCTGTTGCAGCCTTTTCTGCTGCTATGACCTGGAGACATTATCTGCCAGTTCCGCTAAGGCCTTGAAAAAAAAAATCCTGCTTCATCTGGCACCTCCCCATTGACCTTTCAGCCTCGGATGACCCCATCAGGAGCTAAGCTCTGGACGGCATAGCTCTTGGGATCATTAGTATCATGGCAAGGTGGTGATCTAGGAGAAGAGAGGAACCTAAGCACATAACTCACAGAGAGGGAAGTTACAGTAACACTTAGTTTGATTGGACAAGGGCAGCCAGGGGTCAGCACACAGGAAATCAATCTGACGGGCAACCAGACAGACGGGGGGCAAACCAGTTCAAAGGTCAACTTCTAGACTAGGGTGGTTTTCCATCCAACCAGGCAAACAGATCCAGTAGAAACGAGGTCCAGGAATTCTAATACAGGTAGCCTTGGTAGAAGGGAAGGTTGTGAAAGGCTGGACAGCTCTGATAAAAACACGAGACAAACTGGCAGGGGCACAGAGAGACCAAGGGAGTGTGAGAGGGGAGCAAATGATGGAGAACATGTTTGGTATGCAACGGGTTGCCAGAGGGCAAAACCAGGGGCAGGAAGTGACAAGATAAGACAGGTGAACTTCAAAATAAAACAGGGAAAATCTGACTTGACTCAACTAGGGAAGAAAATGGCTGCCGAAAAAAACACACCCAGATTGACCTAAACTAGGAGGCGGCATTGTCGATCTCGTTTTTCTATTGCTGCTAGTTTCCGAGTAAGCAAACGTAACTTCATTGCATGGCTACATTGAGAATGAAGTCTCAATCTCATATAATTTCACAACTAGTTACCTCATCCAAGTCCCTGAATTTTGGTGAGACGATGGAGGGCTCGCCTCAGCTGAGACCCCATGTTGCTCCATCCTCATCCATACAGGCCATCACTGTCTCAAGACTGGTGCCAGTGGAGAGGGTTCAGTATGGAGGACAGACACGGGTTACGCAGTCTAACAGGAGTTTCTATTACAATGTCACTCGGGGCCTGTCGTCCCCCGTGCACTTCTTGTATGGCAACCACGCTCTGGTGCTAGAACTGTTTACAGCCCCGCTCTTGTGTGTTGTGGCTCATCTATGTCAGTGTCAGTCAGGCTCAGCTTCCCTGCAGAGCAGTATGGTAGTTGGCCCAGCTATGGCTGATCACTAATAAGCCTCGTTACAGCCTTGCTCCCGCAACACACACCTCCTCCCCCTCCAGCTAAACCACACTCCGCTACCACACCGTGAATGTGAAAACTTGTTTCCCGTGGGAATTACAAAGCTACATCATCCAGGGCTCTAATTTCTTGAAAAAATATCCAGAGCTGGGAAGCCACAGGTCAGGAGCAGGGGCGGTTCTCTAGTAATCGGAAGATTGCTGGTTCGATCCCCAGCACCTCCAGAGATTTCTGAGGTGTCCTTGAGGAAGACACTGAACCCTTAATGGCTCAAGTCCTACGAGGGAATGGTGACCTGTCCAGGGTGTTTCCCAAGCCTCTGGCTCGCCAGTTCCTGAAGATCACACTCTACCACCGAGTCACGATGGCCCCCATGTTAAAGATGCGATATCTCCTAAAACACAAAGTGCACAGCCAGGTTTGATCCAGTCATGTGCTATGTGGTAGCATCTGCAGTGGGATGTACAGATAATCTGGGGTTTGATGCATGGTGATGGATTCATCCAAAAGATGGTATCTTTCACCAGTTGTGATGCTTGTTTGTTTTTTTAAACATTGTTTTCGTAACATCGGAACCAAACCTCTGTAGACAGCCTTGTATCTGCATATAGAAGAAGCTTTTATTCACTTGTCAAGGAAATTGTTTATCTCCCTTTAACTCATCCCCTGCAGTAGCTCAGTGGTAGAGTGTGTGCTTTGGGAGCTGATGAGCCAGATGTTGTGCATTCTATCCCACTACAGAGCATCAGGCAAGGCATTCAGCCTTCGTCCCCCATGCTCCATCTCAGTCCATGTGGGGGTGGACACATGGAAATGGAACAGTGGGCAGCTGCAAGTTCCAGGGATTAACTCCAGACGGGGTTTTTTCCGATTACCTAGCTCAAGGGCACAGGCAGGAGTATTAACCCTAACACGCATGTCTTTTTGATGTTGGGAGGACACAGGAGCACCTGGAGGGAACCCATGCAGACATGAGGAGAACATGCAAACTCCACACAGAAAGGACCTGGGACGGATTCGAACCTGTGACCTTCTTGCTGCGAGGTAAAAGTGCTAACTGCTACACCTTTGGATTCTAACACGAATGAGAATACGTTCGGCTGTGGCCTCAGGAGCCATTGAGAGGATGGATGAAGTTCTAGCCTGTATTTGCGCAGGGTAGCTCCTATGGCCAAAACTATTGAACTATGTTTGCACTCACCAGCCTCCATTGACCTTCAGTGAATGACAGAGGTAAAAAAGAATAAGCATCACTTCAGTGGGGGACGGTAATAGCCTTCAGTTGATGTGTTTTTTTCGGTCCAGGCTGGTGGCTGAATTGGTTTACGTGAGAGGTGACTCAGCAGCAGTTGAACACTCAGAGCAGAGCTGGAAAAGAGCACTTCTGTTCTGCAAATCCCTGCAGGTTGATGGAGATCCTTACATTCTGGTCTGGTTTTCGTGCTGATTAAATTGGGAGCCTGTGTAATTTGAGTGGGCCAGACCAAATTTTGAGCCGCAAAGATCAAAATGACACAAAAAGTTCAGACAAAAAGTTCCGATGTTGTTGTTTCTTGGTCTCAACTATATCTGTCAGTCTGTGTACCATTGCATGGTCTAGCTGGATTTCTATCTTTCTGTCCATCTTGCATTTCTTTACCAACTGCTCCAGTCATTTATCCTCCATCATCCATTAACCTTTCTGACAACCTACCATCCACACAACAAGCTCCCCAGCCGACCATTAATCCATTCATCCATTCAGAGAGGGAATGATCATCTATCCGTCCACCCATCATCAACTGCTAATCTTAAATCGGGTCATGGAGTCCTACTGGAGCCTATCCCAGTGCTCATTGGGTGAAAGGCAGGGAACACCCTGGACAGTTCATTATCCCATCCAAAAGCTTGAGCAGATCGGAGTTCAGTGTCTTGCTCAAGGACACTGACATGCTTCCTGAAGGAACCTGGAATCGAACCACCGACGTTCCGATTATTAAATGACCACCAGACCTCTTGTGTTAATCCAGTCCACATTGTCTGTCTATAAAACACTCAGCAAGCAGTTCAGTCCGAGGTCTAATCTGCAGCATGACCCACTGTTAGTTGCAAAAAATACAGACTGTCATGTCGAAAAAAGAAAAAACTTTGCCTCTCAGCTGTTGGGTTGAAAAAAAGCCTGTATAATGCCCACCCATCAGCTATCATTCCAAGTGAACCGTCACTACAGGCGCTTTATCCCAAGTCATCATGAAAACCTCCACATGGGGGGAGAAGAGAAAACAGGAACAAACAGGATACGACGAAGAGGGAAAGGAAAACTCTCACACTGTGAAGACGTAAGTCGAGAGGAAAAGGAGTCTGAGATGAACATTAAAACGTGAAACGGGGGATTTGAGGACAGGGTGAATGGAGAGGAGTACCATCGATGGTTGAACAGATGAAATATTTTCCCACTTGTTACTCTCATAGTAGACAGGGCCATGGTAGCTCAGTGATAGAGCGCACA
Organism: Regalecus glesne; assembly: GCA_900302585.1. NCBI lineage: Eukaryota > Metazoa > Chordata > Actinopteri > Lampriformes > Regalecidae > Regalecus > Regalecus glesne. The sequence continues at coordinate 32,201 of OMLC01042072.1, forward strand.
CCTCTGGAACTGATGAGCCAGATGTTGCAAGTTCGATCCCACCGCGGGTCATCAGGCGAGGTATCCGGTCTTAACCCCCGTGGCTCCATCTAGATCCATGTCCACCCCCACAATGTGGGGACTAATCCTGAGACGTACAAGGGACTTCATACACCTATAGTGGAATGGAGAGGAGAAGATGCATGAAAGCCTTTATCTATATTAGGATGGAGTGGCCAGTACATCATCCCATGGCTGCTATCATTCAGTAAGTAAGTGCTGTGGGGCTGAAAACACGGATTGGGGAGGGGTTTATATCTGCTGTAATCACAGTGAATGAACCATGAATAAGTTCCTTTTACCCCCAGTGGTCTTCATACAGCAGGGAGCTTCCAAGTACAGCCAGAAGCAGTGATGAGAGTGCTTTGTTTGGTTGAATAGCAGAGTAGTTGCAATGTGAAGGAGAGCGAGTGGAAATAAAAACTAAAAACACTCTGATGTTTTAACCACTCAGCTTAAGGAGGCTCTTAACCCCGTAATGGTTCCAGTCGAGCTGCTCAGTAGTAAACCGTGGTGGCCTGGCTTGTGTCAGCCAGCTCACTTGCTTCATAGCCCGAGGTCAGCTTGAAAGAAAGAAACCAATTTGCCTAAAAATACCAGGATCACATTCTAAACTCTCACTATGGGTCTGCCAATCTTTAAACAGTGAGAGGATTTCTTGCATCAAATGTATTCAAAAGCTGTTCAAACACTTTGATTAGAATGCAATCACAGCATTGTAAGATGACATATGTACTTTCAGGCCCCCACCTTTGTTCAAGGATGGTCGTACCCTCTTAAAATAAATGGTCTTTAATCCCCGTTTCAAACCAGCCTTTTGCCCTTCATTCAATGCGGAAAAGAGCTCATCATAAAATTGTAAAAAATGCATTTGATTTGCTAACACTGTCCACATCTATATATACATCTATATATACATCTATATATATATATAAATATATATTTATATATAT